>CM052248.1:2719115-2750724 GCA_028455795.1 Lasioglossum marginatum
TGTGTTAAAGACGTACAAAGATGTGACAGCGACGTGACAACGACGTGTTGAAGACGTAAAAGACATCTGTCAGACGTACTTACGTCTTGCGGCAGACAACTTTCAGACGTCTTTCAGATGTGTTTGTGCTATCTGGGATCACCCAGTGAATATTGCAAAATATGGAAAAAGTTTTAATTTGTAGGGCTGTGTAAATTATTTATGCCTAGCAGAAGACGGACTTATCAATATCATGTGATATATTAAAATTAATTTCATATTTAGCAATTGCGGATGCAAGAATTAATTGTGATAAATTATTATTTCTTAAAAGGTCTCCTTTAGTTCAAAATATTAATTTATACACAAATAATATAAATAACACAATAAATAAAATACACAAATTTTAAAACAAATGCCTAACCTAAATTATAATAATAACTAGTCATAGTAATTTTTATGTCTTGCATTAAGTAGGTTATTTGAGATTGCAATGTTTCATGTGTTACTTTCATGAGACATATCGTCTTTCTTAACGGTTTCGCTGCTAATGCACTATTGAACACTGAACACATACTTGAAATCTGCGGATTGAGCGAAGCAATGTCGTTAAGTAAGATCAGGCAATACGCATCTTAAATTTTTTACTATATAGTTAAAGTCTTCGCGATATTTGCACATGAATAATGCCTAGCCTAGAATTGCATTATTTATGATTTTAGTATAATTTTGATAAATTCTAGTCATATGTTCGTTTATTCTCTGACTTAAAGGAACCGCAAAGATTAACTTCCCTTTACAAGATCCCTTTACAAAACGGGAAATCGCTAACTTGTAATATGTTGGAAAACAATTGTACAAAAATGGCGCTTACTATACATATAACTGCGTAACAATTTTACGATGTGACCGCTTATGTTTTATTTTCAGATTGCGAACGAATATTTGCAATCATCTAATAAGAGAAAACTGAACACACATTCTTGTTTTTACATCTATCGCTGCTTCTTATCGCTCGTTGATTGTAAAATGAGTTGCACTTGTTTCATGTTACATATACATATGTATATAGCACGATTAATATCTTGATTTAAGAAAGATAATGTATGTTTATAACTAATCCAATAATGAAAAGTTAACATTTCCATAAATTTTCGGACTCACTATACATATACAGGGTGGAGCAATAACTATGTCCACTTTGAATATTGCCGTTATTTGTAATAATATGAAAAAATGTTGTATACAAAACGTACACGGCATAGAGGGGGGCATATTGTGACACAAACATTTTCTGCGTGGGTAGAGGATAATGGAGATTTCAAGGTCATCTTGACTTTTTTAAATGGAATGTCCTATGTTTTACACCATAGATCGATAGAGTATCAAATTCTGAGTATAAAAGTGTTGACTTTCATATGTCATAAACCTAATAGTTAACGAGATATTATCCGAAGAAGAAAGAAAATTATTTCGATAATATCTCATTAACTATTAGATTTAGGACATATGGAGGTCAATACATTTTTACTTAGAATTCGATAGTCTATCGATTCATGACACAGAAAGTAGGTCTTTCCATTTAAAATAATCAAGGTGACCTTGAAATCTCCTCTACATATACCTACACCCACGCAGAAAATGTTTATGTCACAATATGCCCCTCTCTATACCGTGTAAGTTTTGTATACAGGGTGGGGCAATAACAAAGTCCACTTTGAATATTGCCGTTATTTGCAATAATATGGCATATTGTGACATAAACATTTTCTGCGTGGGTGTAGGTATAGAAGAGATTTCAAGGTCACCTTGATTTTTTTAAATGGAAAGACCTACTTTCTATGTCATGAATCGATAGACATATGATTATTAGGACAGTATTAGGACAGATAGTATTAGGACATATGAAGGTCAACACTTTTATACTCAGAATTTGATACTCTATCGATCTATGGTGTAAAAAATAGGACATTCCATTTAAAAAAGTCAAGGTGAATTTGAAATCTCCTCTATGCCTATAGCCACGCAGAAAATCTTTGTATCACAATACCCCCTCTATACCGTGTAAGTTTTGTATACAACATTTTTTCATATTATTTCAAATAACGGCAATATTCAAAGTGGACATAGTTATTGCCTCACCCTGTATATGTAACTTTTGAAGGTGCATGAATATTATCGCGTACGCATATCAAATCACTTCTGGTAGAGGGAAGCTGATTGTGAGAGATATAGTCATTAATGTGAACTTTCACCAATGCTGTTACGTTACTCTAATATGTTTCTTTGTACATTCTTTCCTTCCAGCCGTTGAATGAATGTAGTCTTTGTAAAAAATCAGTTTCTCTCGCTCCTCACTCCTCCCGCCACCACCGTTCTCTCCCTCGCGCACGCGCTCTCTTATTCTCTCCGTTTTCCTTCTCTCTCTCTCAATCACAGTACCAATTTACAATTTAATTCAATGAAAAATTTGTAATATAAAATTCCAGTGAACTACATCTTGCATTTTCAAAGGACGCTCCTTTAAAACATATAAACCAAATATTTTTAGATCTAATAAATTCAATTCTATGATCTATAGTATTATTTAAATGCTTATTACAATAAATCGAAGCACGTTTTTTGCATATGTATACCTAATTTCAGGTATAACAATTTAGTATTAATTTCATAAAATATATATTTCAAATGTACTCTTAAGATATAATATTTTTTGGCAACAAAATTAAATGTAATAAATATGTATATGTAAATAGTACTATTACATCGAGGACTATAATATTAATATCTATATAAATTTATTTGCAGTTTAGGAATTACTATACTTGTGTAACTAATTAAAGCAAGAAAGTATTATTTACCCTACTTCCTCATTGGAGACTTAAGATTTTCCACATTGGTTTTAGTATGTTTACAAAGTAAGTATCATTTCGATTTCATATATTACTTTAAAGAATTTTATATATATCCGTTAAAATAAAATAAACTATTCATATTTATACTAATTAATTTTAATATTGTTCTTTGGGGCAATATAATGTTTACAATAATTGCGCGAACAATCATTTTTAATACGGAAGAATGTGAATGATAAAAATGAATGAAAGAAATAATAAGAGCATACAATCATGTACACATATATACGCATATGTATGCATATATACAATCATGTACACTGTTATGAAACTTCGATAATTCTCTGATGACCATTGCGTCGGTAGAGTTCCCTACAAAACAAGTGTAATGGTAATGAGAAATATCCTCAAAGTAGTCGTGTGTCATTTCCTGTTTGTGTAGGCAGATGTACAGTTATCTTTCAATTGTCGGTAGAAGGTACAAATGCACAATATGACCATAGTACTGTGTACTTCATTCTTATTCTTATGAAACCGATTTTTTAACTTAAATATCAGAACATAATACATACAATATTAGAAGGTTTTTCATTTTAAATCGCTTTAAAGTAATTAAATTCTTCATGTCTAATAAATATTTGAAAATAATGATTCATTTTATATTTAATGGGATAAAAATATCGAAATGATATATATTCATTTCTTTAAAACCTAATTTCAATTCGATGTGTATAATGTAATGTATTGATTTCTGCCATTTCTAGACATAAGTTGCTCAATGCTTTTCTGTAGAGAATGATGAACTGCATTGAGTGGTGAACCAGAAATTAAATTAATATAATATTATAAGAAATCGTTGAACGACTTCATTTGTTAAAAAAATGATTTTGAACACAAATGAGAATTTTGATATCTATTTAAATAACCTATTTTATATACTTAATCGTGTAGGCGTTGCAATATATAAAAAATACTCTTGGACAATTACAAAATTCATAATAGTAGTAGATCTGGGCCGGATACTATTTTTTTGTGGCTGCGTAAACTGCGCCGAACATAGAAAAGGTTAGCGAAGCTCGAGAGGCCTCGGTCGCCGAGAAGTATGAACATAACTAATCCAATAACAAAACTTCTTTATTTTTCATTATTTTTTAATGGGACTTTTATCAACATATTCGTGGCATTTTTCTAATGAAAATGATATCAAGTATGATGTAATTCCAATTATATTTACTTGTGTAATGAACGATGAAAGTTTTGGACGCAAAGAAGGACAGCTTATGGGAAAGAAAGAAACCCGGAGAGTCGTGGCGCGCCGGCACAGTTCAAAGCATTTCCCATACGCTGTTCTTCCTTGCGTCCGAAACATTTATCGTACATTACACAAGTAAATATCATCAGAATTATATCAGATTTGGTATCGTTTTTATTAGAAAAATTCCATGAATATGTTGGTCAAAGTACCATAAAAAAATAATGAAAAATAAAGAAATTTTGTAATTAGATTAGTAGTGGTTTACACCGATATACCCAACCCAGTATCGGATTACCCGGCATGTTTACACTGCTTGGCGACCGAGGAAGCCCGAGCTTCTTGGCCCCTCGCGCGGTTGCCTCCCAATGGAAGGGGTAGGCCAACTGACCTAGAACGATCACCTTCATTGCGCTTAGATTGGGACATTACTGTACATGTACATAAATGATGGGCACATAGTGGTACATATGTACAAGAAAACTTTGTGTTTTATTTATTTCCTATCAATATCAGAATGTTAACCAAAACAATGATTTTGCACAATTTCTTTTTCCGATATATGAGATTTGTAGCGACAAATTTTACTGGTATTCATTATCGATACTCTTAATGACCCCTTCTGACCCCGTAATGTTTACACAATCTTAATGAATTAATATTGCATATCACTGGATTCGGGAAAGTCTGCAGAATCTTTTGCTGTAAAGAATAATTCAATATCTTTTATAATAGCATCACAATATTTGTTTAAAGTTGAAAAATATGTCTTTTTTTCAAACTCAAATTTCTCAAAAACTGTGCGTCTAGGAGAAAAATTAAGGGTAGATTCGGAATCAGCGCGGAAAACTCTATAACAATCGCATAGTGAGAATCGAAACGTTTTTTGGCTGTTGGACAGTGTAATTAAACTCCGGGCAATACAACTGGTTTGTATAACTCGTCGCGGACTGTTTGTTCGTCACTCTCAGTTTTAAAGTACCGAGAAATGCGGGGGTGTTCCCTGACGGTTCCCTGTCTGATAAAACTGCTTGATAAGGACTTTGGTTACCCGATCTTGCTCGAACTAACTCGCGTCGCGATACAATCAGTACTGCGGTTGCTCACTTGAATCAACCCGATTAATAGGAGGGTCTATGCTCCTTATATGTATAGCACCAAAATCGGTCTAAACGCTTGGATTCTAATGTTGATTCTGAGTTGTGCTAGCCTAGTACAAGTCAGCACAACTGCCAGTTTCTCCAGCACAACGATATTAAGGTCAATTTACTCTTATGTTCAATCCAAGCCCTTAATATTGTTCTGCTGGAGAAACTGACAGTTATGCTGACTTGTGCTAGGCTAGCACAACTCAGATATATGATTGTATACTGTTTGGATAACTGTTACTAACTTAAACATTAATTGCATGTCCAAAACTATTATTTACCATAACTTCTTTATTTATTATTTTTTTAAGTAATACTTTAGCACAATCTTAGCACAACCTAACACAACTTAGCACAATAGAGAAAATTGTAAAACTGGAAAGTGGGGAGGGGGGCTACTCAAAATATCGTTTTTCGAGCATATAGTTTTATTAAATATCAAGATCAATTGATCGAACCTGTAGCGCCGATATCATTAAATTGTTTATTTGCACTATCTACGATCGACATAATTGAAAATTTATATAGTTTTATTATTCGAGCACAATGTAGCACAAACTTAGCACAACTCAGTACAACTGTTAAAATTATTTAATTCAACAAGTGGGGTCTAACTTCTAGGAGGCGAAACGCGCGGCCGGGAAAAGGGGACGTAGCCCTCGAAAATTGGCCGAAACTATAGAAACTATAAAGGCTATAGACAAAAGATTTAAAAAACAAAGTTGACCTTTATATGACCTTTACATATCCGCTCACGAAAAAACTAATAACATCAGAATATGCTTCACTCGATACCATTCAAGCCTCCGCTGAAACATTTTTTGCTACGAGTAACAATAGCGAGAAAATCAAGATGTCAAAATCGGATGGGACACCCTGTATACAACTAGTGTACTCTAAAGTGATCTACAAAGACTGTAGAATCATGTTATGCTGTTAACTGAATGTCGACCAAAATGTAACAAACCTTTTATTCGAGATTCACATTCAATTCCTGATATGAGAAAACAATGCAATTGTTTCCTATTATGTAATGATCAGCGTGATTAGGAAACGGTTATAAATTCTACTCTTTAACTATGCCTATAATAATTACGTGTATAAAAATATACGTATTTACGTACAGCGATTCGTCGCTATAAGTCTGTTTGGAAATGCTAGTGTGACAATTCTCTTAACTGAATGTGAAGTAATAATTTGTTGGTGCATAAAAGGTGGTTCCTAAACTATTTTTATCGAAGCTAATAAAGGTTAACTGAATAAAACGGAAAGAGAAATTGGGTAAATGCACATAACGGCAGTAGACAGTTAGTTGTTGCACATGCTGCGCTATTGCGTTAGTTTTTCTTCACGGTCTGAAACCTAGTATTCCAGTAACGAAAATCGTGAAACTTTCTATATGTTTTTCTAAATAAAAATTCAACAATAGTTGCATTATACATCTTTAATTTAGTTCACTCAAACAAACGACCTTCGGTAACCCGACAATGCAGGCTTGTAAGGGACTTTAAGAGAAGTACATATTGGGCAATTCTTTTTTCGACCGAATTGCAGTTCTTTAGGGTTAAAACACCTCTTGAAAGTATTACTGTATTTCCATGTATATCTTTAAAACAACTGGAATGGACAATGGAAAGATTTTCTTGTTTCACAAGACAATGCTATTACATTAACAAAGTTTTATGTCTAAATAAAACATCCCCCACATCATTATTGTGAAAATATTTGAATTGTCTGTCACGTCGAAGGATATGTAGAACTTTACTATAAATGCAGATAAATATGTGTATGCATAGAGAATAGAAAGATAAATATGTTTACGGAAAATTTTCTTTCCTCCTTTCAGTTAATATTTAGTAGATAATTAGAAGAAAAATACAATATAGTATTAGAAAATACATATATGAATATTTATATTGCCTTATGAAATCGAATGATAAAAAACTTTTATTAGAATAAAAAAAATCTAAATTACTAGCTTTATAAGTTTTAAACGAACAGATTTATATCATAAATAGAAAAATACCACGACACGTAGAATTATCAAATTATAACCGGAATAACAAGAAAAATTTGTATTAGATATATTGAACAGCAGAAAAATATACAAATTGTGGAATACTAGGTATAGCATGTCCATGTCACGAGTAAAATACTACAAGTATACAGTACGATAATTCCATAGATAGTTATGTAGTGCACGCGTCATTTCAGAAACTTCATGCACAATTGATTCGTTCGACTGAACACGTTTGATTCCAAACGGTTATAATATCCGTTTTGGTTCTCGAAACAGTTATGAGATACCGAAATGATGCTATAACTGTTATGAGAATATCGATTCTGAAAAATATCGATTACGCTTACGGGTCTTCACAACCGATATTATAAAGATTCTCTAACTGTTATTGTTCGGTTCTGGATTTCGGTTCCAGTTTCGATTATAATTTTATATCCTATTATATACAGTGACTCCCACTAATATTCGTACACTTTTAAAAAGACCACAAAATTTTTAATATTGTACTAAACGATTTGAACTTTTTTTGGGAAGCTGGAGCAATTAGTTTGCTACAGGATGTGAAAAAAATTTTATCAAAAATTGCAATTGATCTGAATTGTAGAAAAAATACGAAAAGTTGCATTTTACAACTTTTTTATGTGGGCCTATATTGAAAATTTTAAAAATACGTTTTGTAGAAAATACGTTTCTGTATGTAACCTGTTATTCACGCTGCGTACTGTGTTATTCACGACTACCGGTGGCCTATGAACGTTTACCTTCTTATTTAACCAAATACAAAACAGCGTTCTGTTTGATCCTAATTTCTGTAAATTAAAAGCTGTGTTAAAAGAGTAAGTCAATGAATAAGATGAATAAGAGGAAAAACATTTAGACGCCACACGTCGAATTGGCCACAGGAGAAAAGTTGACAAATTCTTGAGTCGTAAATTACACTTCCGGGACAAAAAGATAGCAAGCACATCTTACATTTTTTAAAGTTTTGTGGTAGAAACTGGTGAAAATGTTATTGGTTTTGGGCATGCCTGTATATTGTATAATAACGTGCTCGATACTATCCACAATATTCACTTCGACAACATTCCATGAATCTAAATGTAAATACTGCTGTACGCGAACGGAACAATATGATAACACAAGCACAAAATCTAAACACTGAAAATGACAATGAAAACTTTTCATTGTCTGTTTGAATATCCAGTATTGAACATGAAAAATAGTTAATCAAATGTGTAATAACATTTTGTGATTTACATTTATTCAAAAGGACAATAGATTAATAAAACTAGTCCTTGGAAAGTTGCTAAGTACTCGTGAAATATTGAAATGAAAAAATGAACAATATTCTATGGCATAAATGTCAAAAGTCACAAACAGAAGATTGAGAAAGTTGAGATGTTTAAGAAATAAATTTCAGTTGCAGCATGAAAATAAATTAAAATCATGTAAATTTTAATGTGTGCTACCTCTTTCCGTCTCAGAGTGTAATATATTTCTTTTGACTCACACTGGGTTAACGAAATCATGCGGTGGGTAGCGTAATGTAATAACACTGTGGCGAGGGGACATCGCGTCGATGGTCGATGTTGCATGTCCTGATGTTATCTCATCGGTACGATTACCTAATAGCCATTGAAATACGTAATATCGAAAACGTGACGGAGCCAGTGAATCGGATCAAAAATCCTGCGCTACGCTGGACCGTGCTTCTTCCAGCGTTTTTCTGAACGGTTGAGAGAGAAAGTGATCTCGCAATTGTCTGAATGCGTATACATGAGTATCCCTTTGGTTTCGGTGTGCACGCAACTTTATACTTCATATATAACTACCTCTACGTTTTGCAACCCACCACCGATAAAAATATTTGGACAGGTGTGGTTTTGTAACCCTGACTGCATTCCGACGGAAGGGTCCGATGACGGTCAGGTACGAGAGCTTCGTGAGAGTGTTGTGATTAACGAGGTGAAATTTTTGCTTTGCAAGAAAGAAGGTGATCATTAATGCCGTTACACTCACTTGTAGATATAGATCATGCTCTTATTATAGTATGTACGTGTATTCGAATCGTGATGAATCTAATAACATTCTCCATGTGCTCAAGCAGTTTCACTTTTCCTATGTTACTTTTTTTTGAATGCATAACGAGCTTTACATTAAATCAAATGTTTCTTGTAATTAAATCGCGGAAAGTAGTTTCTGAACATTTTTACTGTACATGTTTACTTTAGCTCATCGCACTCACATTTTAATTAGATGACATTCATTTTATTATGTGTCTTTCATATTCCATTTCTGGTTTTGTCAACAACAACCGAAATAGACGTAAGAAAGTACCACAGTTATTATAGTTATCAAACAATTAAGTGTTCAAATTTTTATTACGAAAATTTAGAAATTCTATAGTAGATTGTTGTTTAATATTTTACATTCATTTTAATTTACTTGTTGCACATTTCTTCACGTTGTTTCATTATAGCTATTCGTTATACATTCCTATGTATTCCTTTATTTGGATGCGCGCGCGTTGCTTGCAGTGATAGGGAAAAAAGAAAATCTAAACCGAGCAAGTTGATATGAGTAGACTAATGATAAATGGAGTGAAAGTATAGTACAATATGTATAAAAAATAAGCTGGACAGTAGCATTCAAATAACTGGAATCTTTACATTTTAATACTAAATGGAGGATAAAAATGAATGAAATTCAAATCTAGACAAATGCTAATACTAGCATTAACGTTTATCAATGGCGAAGTAATCACCTGAGCTCTCAGTAATGTATGCAAACTGCATACAACATATCAAAATACAGAGTATTTGTTTCAGTAGTGTGTACAGTGGAAGACTAAAGTATTCGTACGCCATTTTAAACAGAATAACTTTTTTATAATTGTACCAAACGATCTGATTTTTTGTAATCAATTAGAAGCATTGATTTACGACATGATATGCAAAAAAGATTTTCCAGAAATTATAATTTACAAGGTTACATGCAAGAATAAAAAAGGCATTTTTTAAAACTTTTTTATTTGGGCCGTTAATGAAAATTTAAAATATATGTTTTGTACATCTATGTTAGTTATACACATACTTAAAATCTCATCGAAATCGGTTGACGCAGGAAGGAACGACACGCATCGAAAGTTGTACGATTCTGTGGATTTTAAGCAGAAACAGATCAAAAGTCGTGTAAAACTACGATTTTCACCATTTTTAACCGCTTGTAGCTCGTGTGCATGTTAATCGATTTTTGCATATCATTTCGTAAACCAATGCTTCTAATTGATTACAAAAAATCAGGACGTTTGGTACAATTATAAAAAAGTTATTTTGTTTTAAAGGGCGTACGAATACTTTGGTCCTACACTGTATGTAGGTTTAAAAGAAAAATATTTTTCGAGATAACTAATAAACTGATATGAATTTCTTCTCGGCGCTTGAGAGTAGCGTAGTGAATAAAATAATGTTGAATGTGAAACCTTATGCACACACACACATTAATGACACTAGTATACTGCTATTTGACAAGGTCTCGCAGTGATGAAAGCTGTACATATAACGAGCAATTTTAATAAAACCAATTATATTTATATAATTCTTTCATAATAGAGGACACGTCACAGGGTTCTACAGCGACTACACGCATCTCCTAGACATGTAATCAGGAAATAGAGGCGACAAGACAGGGTCGGTGACTATTTTTAATACAGTTTCCGCCATCTTTTTGGAAATTACGACATTTCAAGAAAAATTAGAAATTTACATATTACCAGTAATTAGCTGGGTACAACTCATAACGTAATTTCGTAAAAAATAGGTACTAGTCATATCAAGTAAAATGTCTAGACAGTAAAAATATTAACATTTCTCTGTCGGTAAAACTCCCAAAGTCTGTTTTGTCGACAGAACTGTATAACTAAACTATTTTGAATTCATATTTTCCTACATTTTGTAAGAAGGTCCATAAAAGCTCTTATATATAAATAATTAATATCAATCGATATTTTTAAAATATGTTTTGTGTATACTTTTCTATATTCTAAAGTATAGTAAATTTTTATAATGGAAACTGATGGCGAAAGTACGTTTCTTATACGTTAAAGTACGTTAATTATATATATTTTGAAGGTTATATGTATGCAATATTCAACAAGCTCAAAGGAGGCAATAATGCCTACACGCCACAGTAGGTTACGCCCTTTTATTGCTCTTTTATAATTCAATGTAGTTAAGTTTGCAAAATACATTGTACAGTTTAAAGTCTAAAGTTACTGTTAACAGTTCATTATGTGCATGTAAGCGAAAAGAAATTTCATCGTAAGCAATGACATTCGATAACTATTTTGCTCGAAGCTATGTTTTTGTCCATCAAGAAGTAAGATTACGCTGGAAAAACAAGTAGGCATTCTAGCAGGTGCAAGATCGAAACCCGCATTCTTGGAAGTCATTAAAGCCTCATACATAAAAACCGAAGAAAATAGTGTTTCGACAGAAACAACAGAAACAATAGTGCAAGGATATTTAGTGTATACTAAAGGTTTACACCTCTCTCATTATACCTTCCTTTGTTTCGGAGAATTATAATTGCTTCGAGTATTCCATTTTGATTTAATTAATTGGATGGTAGTATCTATAGATACACCGTTAATGTCCAATGTAATAAGTCATGCTTGAAAGAGAACGTATTTCTAAATACTAGCAGACAAGAAAAGTATATCAAAGGCTATACGCATATTAGAGAAAGTTCTGATCTACACGTGGAGTTTACAGTTTCAAATCGAACGTTGTAATATTAACTTTCCGAACTAAATCCACCTCGTGGTCTAACTTTTCTTGTAGGATTTAAGGTTTTTTTACATCGTTTAAAGTAACTTTCACCACGGATGGTGAGAATTTAGAATTAACAATATATACCAAATTATAGTTAATTATTAATCATTTTCTGCGAAAAAGTACAAAAAAAGAAAAAAATGCAGATAAGTTGGAACTGAATTTAAGAATACAATGTAATTAGTGTATCCGGTTAATGTCTCGGGCACTCATGTGTATCACTATCCTAACAGAATATTTTACTTGTTCTTAGCGAAGTTCATTCATTACGGTCTTGATTATTCGCATTATGGAATCTTTCGAATGCATCAGAATAATCGTACATGCACCATTCATAAAGAAATTTTGAATTACAACCAGACTCAAACCGCAATGGTAACGGGATTGAGCGATGAAAGATGAGAGACGTGCGGCTTTTCACTTCCTACGTTTGCGGTATGTTCTCCTTCAACGCTTGCTCTTCGTTAGATTAATTATTAATACCGTTGCTTTCATCCGTATTATTTGAATCGTCAGAACAGAATTACAGAAATCAAGGTATACATCAGCTACATCAAGGATGTTACAAATATAATAAAAAGAATATTTAAGGCTCTCTTGTTGAATTAATACATTTTTCACGGTATCTTAAACCTGGTGAAGGAAAGTTATTTAGAAGATAAATTAGTTTCGAAACTGCAATGCCTAGAAATTATAAGACTTTATCTTTGTAGCAATTAAATAAGCGCCATTTTCTCGGAAAATTCTACCTTGACAAGGAAGATAACGTTAGAGGACGTTACAAGCATCCTTGAAAACGGATAAAATAATAATTTCTGTTCTATATTTTTATTGCGAACTTAATAAAAAGAAACTATTAAAAATTATAGGAAGAAACTAATGAAAACATGCGGATAAAATCCGAGTCTAAAATAACTGAAATTATCGAAGGAAATTATGATCCTCTATTTACAATTTTCTCATCACATATATTTTTACATATATTTCTATTACATATATTTAACGGAATATTAACAAAATGATTGTTATATTTATCGATTACGGATGAAATGAAGACACAATTTTCTATTTTACAATTATTTAAGTATAGCCTTCTTAATTTTTCTTATAGATGTGTTCCATTTTGCATCATGATAGGTAGACTGCGGATCTTTATGCACGTAAAATATGCAAAAAGCGTATGCAAATGTGCACATAAAATATGCAAATATGCACGAAAAATATGATCAGAACTAATACAACGAAATATGTATTTATCAGTTATGTTTTAATTAACAATTTATTTATACGAAAACACCATAATTTGCGTTACAATAAGTTGCTAGTAATTTTTTTCCATGTTTGTAACACTTAGTTGTTGCCGTTTGTTAGTTAATATTGACTAATATGCTGAAAAAGTACGTTCTACATCACTGGATGTAATGGGTGCATATTTATATTTGCTCCAATAGCGTTGTGGTACATTAGTTGACATATTTTCATATCCTCGCTTAATATCCTTACGAGTTTAGATATTTCGCATAAACCAGGATTCTTTTTTCCACTGTATCTATTTTAACACGAATTTGATCAATACATTTACCAGGAACAGCTCTTAAATGTTCAATACAGTCCATGAATATCTCATTGAATTTGTTAAGGGTCAACCGACAGTTTCCAGTCTCTTTATTGTGGCAAGTCAATTGATTTACAAATTTTATAAATGTACCTTCATAAACGTCAAATTTTGTGCAACTTGTGTCTGTTGCAACACATTCGGAACTGTTGCAATTGCAACCATATCATCCTCATCAAAATCTTCAACTACCTATTTACAGTAACAAAATAAAGATTGTGAATTAATAATTTCACTGTTTTCTGATGTTAAGAAAAAGAATAGTCGAATCTCTTTGGTTTTATTAAAATTTTCGGCATGAACTATTGGAGTCAAACAAATCACAGCAAAATATAGTGAAATTATATAAAAGAAATATGTAATATATATGTGCTTATGCACATGGTAGAAAACATATACAATATGTAAAATAATATTTGCATATCGAAATATGTATTTACATAAACATCCGCAGTCTAGTGATAGGTATAGGTATCAGTTGGAAGAAATTCTGTTGAATATATTACTAGAATATACATATATTAAATGGAAAGAATATAGTACTAGAATATACACATATATTAAATGGAAAGAATATATTATTAGAATATACATATATTGAATGGAATGTCCTATTTTTTATACCATAGACCAGAAAAAATCAAGGTGACCTTGAAATCTCTAACCAATGCCACTACCCATGAAAAAAACCACGCACCTTATAAGATGTGCTCTCTAATATCATTTAAATTCCATGTTTCAATATTCATAAACTGTACCGTTAAGTCATTATTCGAGGTGATCAAGTTAGGTTTCTCGCCCTGTATATGAAAATAATCTTGTAATAACTTTCTTCATAAAGAATTACGACAATTGTTTAATAAGGTAATTTGATGAATACTAATTTACAGTGCATAGCTATGAATGAAGTGTGACGAATATTTTCTTGTAAAACAACTTGGTTCTTTATCAAATAATTGTAGATGAAAAAAATTCAATCAACTATCTTTGTTTAAGCTTCCGGGATAGCATGCTCCTTTAAGTAATTGTTTAAAGAATGCTTGTTATAGATTAGCTCTCAGTGAAGGTTATAGCAGGAATTTGAAAACGTTGATTCATATAACCAGGGAGGTAGCCAGTACTTATACTGTGTGATTTCTAGAAATTGATTATGCGACTTCTTCTTAAGTTTACGTAGGTGAAATGGCGAAATGCGTGTCAATCCAACAATACTTGATCGAGCAGTAATATATGATAACGTGGGTTGAAGTGCAGTGGGTTAGTAGAACAGGTGGTAGAAGGCAGGTCACCCCACTATTATACGTTGCGCATATTTCCTGCTGATCCTTACCATCGCAAACACGTTTCACGGTTACAATCGCTATTTCCACCAGTGGCGGGGTACGGTGTCGCAGGTGGCAACGGAGATTGGATCCGTTCTCTCGAAACTTTTCGAGTCGAGAGAAACTCTTGGCGATAGTTACGACTAATCAGTCTGGTACGGTGAGATTGAAGAAGTAGAAAGGCACGAGCGACATTGAAGGAACCGTTCGAACTGGCACTTGTCAATGAGGCTGAATTAGTATACGGCAACTTGTCACGGATGTATCACTAACCTTAGAGTTAATCCTTAAGGAAGGGATTCTTCGCGCCTATCAGTTGTACAATAATGAAAATATATATACAGTGTGATTCGTTTTAAACTTTAAATGACAATTACTTGAATATGTACGTTATAAAGGGTGTCCCAACAAGAGTTGAATATTTAAATCCTAAATAAAATACAGTTTTTTTGATTTACTACCGAAATTTTGATTTAATCATAAAGTAGACATGTGTGAATTATGTATATGTAGAACAACTCATCTGGTAAATGCCGTCCTCGGCTTTACTCGCACATTTGCGTTCTTTTGATGAAATTTTCAATCAAATTCTTTTGCATAATTTTGGTTGGATATTAGGG
The DNA here is from genome assembly GCA_028455795.1 of Lasioglossum marginatum. Lineage (NCBI taxonomy): Eukaryota > Metazoa > Arthropoda > Insecta > Hymenoptera > Halictidae > Lasioglossum > Lasioglossum marginatum. Next base: position 2,734,759 of record CM052248.1, read on the forward strand.
ATACAGCGTCTAATCTCCTCCTTCAAGGCTTGGGCGGTCGTCGGCTTCTTCACATAAACTTTTAACTTCAAAAAATCCCAGAGAAAGAAATCCAAAGGCGTTAAGGGGGTAGACTCATTTCCAGGATTGCAAGGGCGCGGGATGCGCTTTCTCGTTTCTCGATAATGCAAAGATTTTCAGTAGTCAAAAGCGCTAGATTTTCACTATGTTTGTTGTGTCGAATAGTGATTTATTTTTAATAATGGCAGACTCTCTATACCATCGAACTGTGATAATGGTTTGACTCTCAAAGCACAGCTGCAGATGGCGCCAAATAAAAATTTTCCGCTCTTGTTGGGACACCCTTTATAACAAAATAGTTTGAATAAGAAGCGAATGGTTTTTATGGTGGTAGCGGGGGCGGGGGCATAATCTGCTGTCAATAATTTCTTTATAAACGGATGCGTACTGGTCACATGAAGATGATGTACTAAAATAGTATATTTTTTAATACTCTAATCGATGCAACTAGAATCCCTCTACAAAAAGGTATTGGCCTATTTCTGACAAAAAATAATTGGATAAATATTTGGAGGATAAATTGGGAGGTAAATAAAGGCTACCTCGTCGATTTCAATGTCCTTGAAATACGTCATCAAGATCATCATTCTGAATAACTTTTTCCCATGGATGTTACCGTTGTTCGATCTTAGTTTTTTAGATATTCATAAAAAAACCATTAAGATAGTTATAGGAAACTCCGCCTTCTTCCAATGACCGAATTCGTCCTACGGGGGGAGGGTGGGACTTCAAACCCTCTCCCTGCATATCTTCCTCCGGAGGCCTCCCCAAAAAATGTAACCCAGACCTAACCAAAATTCATTGAAAAGCTGTACAAACTTAACCCTCCCTGGGCTAATAATAAGAAACGGGGTTCTTCGCCGATTTTGATGAGCTTCAATAAAGATGTTACGACCATTACAGCGAACTCCGCCATTTTAAACGAATTTTGGTTAGGTCTGGGTTAGATGTTTTTGGGAGGAGGTGCAGAGAGGACAGGTGGAGCCCTTCCCCCGCCCTAAAGGACGAGTCCAGTCATTGGGAAAAGAGAAAGAATGAAGTTTGCTATGCTGATCTTAACAGTTTTTTTTTAATATTTAAAAATCTGAGGCCGAGCGGCCTCGGTAACATTTATAGGAAAAGGTTGTTCAGAATGATGACCTTGATAACATATTTCAAAAATCTAAAATGAAATCTACTTCGAGACAACAGGAGATTACATTGACTGCGATGTTCTTTCCTCGTTTATTGTATACATAAACGCAACTGTCTGAATGCCTACGATATCAAATGTTCACAAACTCTGCGTAGATTGTCATTACTAGACTGCGGATCTTTATGCATTTATGAAGAAATTGGTTGGACGAAATATGAAACAGTAGAAGATTTAAAAATTTAAGATTAAAAAATTTAAGAATGTTGTAATGTTGCTTTTAATGTAACAAAGTCGTTAAGGGATGAAATCAATTTTTATGTTATTCCTGCTTCCTACAATCAATGCAAAACAATTTTATTTTGCATAAAGATCCGCAGTCTAGTTATTACATACTTGTATCCTTCTTCTGAATTTGTATTGTACTTAACATTCCTGGTGTAACAGTATTAAATGCCACACTGTAATCATCTCTTTCGTGTAATCTACTGACGTTGGTTTCTTGGTACAAACTTTTTTTCGACATAACACCAACCATAAAAAATCCATTGGTGTTAAATCCGGAGATCTAGGAGGTCACATTCTATAAAGCCTCCTCGACCTATCCAACGACGATAATATCGAACATTCAACAAATTTTTAACGCTGTGATCATAAAACTTTGTAAATCTACAGTTTTCCAGAAATCGTGGTGTGCAGTTTTCAAGGAATTCCAAATGCGAGTGTAATTTTCTGTTGTTTCAAAGCTCAAAGTTCAGTATATACATATATATGTATATTCATACTATGTACATGTATGACCATTTTCCCGTATACTGATCAAAATATCTCCTAAAATATTGATTTTTTGACATGCATAGCTGTATATTTTTTTGCAGAGAATATCGAGCTGCGTCGATTATAGCATTGAAAAATATACGGTTCCACTAAAACAAAAAATGCATTATACTTGCATACAAGTCATATATTTTACAATAGCGGCACTTTCTTCTATATACAACTTTTTTAGTGCAACATAATGCTGTTACTTAAATATTTTTCATTTAAATTAAAATACTTGGTTTAAATTAGAATACTAGTACATTACATGTTTTCAAATGTTCCGTATTCGTTAAAAAAATTAACTGTTTCATGAACTGTATAGTATGATAAAACATTGGATAAAAGAAAAAGATTATTTCAAGTTCACTGAAGGAATGCTCTATATGTATCAGCAATCAAGCCTGTTAGTTGGAGTGGCATGACGTTTGAGCTGAAACCAGGTAACAAGTGCATTCCTTAGGATAGAGAAAACGAGAAGTTCTTATGATAATTCAAGTTTCTCTAGAAGAGTTAAGAATTTCTTCCTGATCCCAATGCAGGAAGAAGGAAGGAAGTATGATTATTCTGATTAGAGAGGAAGCAGATACAAAGTTTCATAGAAAGCTTTGCGTCTTTACTCACATTTCACATACATATGTACATATGTAGGTAAGTCCGCTATATTGCATTTAAGAAAACTTGGTATGTTAAACAGACTTATTACACAAGCTAATAGTACAGTCTATAAATTTGCCATGTCAAATAAGTTTGTTTTGAAGTGTAACATTTTATCTACTGGACATTTAAAGTCGTTCGAAGAATATTAAGCACTATGTGGTGTAACGTTGCGTTTCCACCTTTGTTGTTAAAATCACAGGACGAATGAGGTCATTGAACTGATCTCGTCATGTCTTGCCTTTCTGTCGAAAATGTACATCATGTGCCGTTTGAAAAATTGAATGGATCTTGAAATTGCCGTAACGCCTTCACTTAGCTGATCAAGTTTCACCGGCGCATTCCGATGTTCCCCTCCATTTCCTATAACCCTCAGTAGTAGGCTTTCCAATTCAGCGTATTCTTCGAAATACAAGCGTACTCATATATGGTAAGTCGTCCGCATAGTTCATACTATTGCAACGTTTAAGATTGTAGCATGAATCGCAATTGATGTCTGATTTTGCGAAAAATTGAATTTTTCATTTATATTTATAATTCTGTATTTTTAAATAATTATTAAATAATTGATTCAAATCAATATAGTCCAATCTTTTTGACACATTGAATATAACGCAATCAAAGTACATTTTACATATGCTTATAGTCTTTCCTGCCTTTCCTGTCTTTCCAGGACATATCTCCGAAAATATCCCCGAATAAGATCTAAATAAGATTGCACATTTTAGGGAAAAAAGATAGTAAAGACATTGCACAGGAAACGATATGATCTATATTACACAGGATATTCTGCGACGAAACTGATACATTTTCCTGGGCGTTAATCTAGCGGAAGAAAAAATGTACAAGCTATACATACATAAATGACCATTGCAAAATATCGGAGTCAGGCAGTAATCGATTATTTTGTGAATACTTTTGTAAGTGATTACGGAAAGTAATTATGGTAATTATAATCATTCAACAATTAATCATTACTAGAATAAGTCAGTAATCATGATTACATTTGATAATTTGTAAACGTTAATTAGTTAACGTTAAATATTACGTTTACGGGAGGTTGCTCGGATGACTTTGACTTTCACGTATGCTGTCAAGGTCACCCTCCTGACCGATGTTCTAAAGGCTTTAGCTGTCGCTCGTGTTTAACTAAAAATTTATGAACAAAAATATATCGATACTACTACATTGCACTTTGCCGGTACATGCATACGTGTACATATGTTTTCTTGATTTTGACACATGTTATCAAGGACACTACGAAATTTAATGGCTCCAATCGATTTGACGTTGGGTTGGGGTTAGGGTCGTGAGGGGGGAGCGGAGGGGGTCCGACAATACATACATACAAAAATCCATGCGAAATGCGGAACATTGCAAGCGAGGTCGGGCTGGTCTGTTGACCGGCCCTCTCCGCCCCGTGTCGCGTCGGCGCGGCGTCAAGCCGCCACTCGCCACACTAACCCCAACCAACTTCAACTATACCTTCTCTTTGAGATCCTGTATACTCGTTATATAAGAAGTAACTTTTATGCGTACTAGTGATGGCGTGCAAAATCATCTTAATTAACAAAATCATATAAAATCATATAAAATCATATATCACCTTTCAGACGCACTCAAGTAATGCCAGGTCCGATTAATATTAACAGAGTTATAACATTATAAGACCATCTATCGGGAGGATATGAAGAAACTTTTTCTCCACCCCAATATATAGGATTAAAAAACACAAAAACTATTCAAAACGTATTACTTCACTATTGCTTTAGAAAATTGAACAGTTTAGTTTATATCTTATACACATGAGGTGAGGATAGAAAAAATAAAAAAGGGAGGACAACAGCACGTGGTGTTCCCAAGCGATCACCCGACCAAGTATTAACCACGCTCAGCACTGTTTAACTTCGATGATCGGACGAGAATCGGTTTTTTGCAATGCTTTTTTTTTTTTTAAATAACATTTTTATTCATGGCCAACAATTACATTTTTAGAGTTATACAAAATGTATAAAAATATAACGCTTTTGATGTGTAAAATCTAGAATCTTACAGCTAATGTGCTTTAAATAGACTTAGTTATATTGCACTAAGAATTATTGCGAGGTACGCTACCCTTTTTGTTCTTTGGTAAGTTAACGATTTATGAATTTGTTTATGCGCCCAAAACAGTGTTAAATTGGCCGGTGGGAAACGACGCATTCTTTGGTTTACTTACTTGCTAAATTATGCTACTTATGTTAATTATATGCTAAACTTATAATATAAATTTATGAACTAGACTTATTTTACAAGAAGTGAGGGATGGGGTGTATATACAAAGGGTTATTTATGATATGTACAGTATTTACTGTATTTAAAAGTTATACGTCTCGTTGTTTTCTTAAATTTTAATTTTCGTGTTGAAACGCTTGCTTGTGTCGCTTTGTATCATTACTTATTTTGTTTTTATTTCTCGTCTAGTATAGTTATAATGCCGGACTCGTGACGTGTTAGGCGGGGTGATTTCGGGATGAACGACCAGTACTTTCTGACTGTGAATAGGGTATTGTGTTTGTCTTTGTCTGAGAGTTGTTGGCAGTATTTAGTTGTGTTTTGTGGGTTTGGGATGCATAATGATGTGTATGTTATGGCTTTTGTGTTGTTTGTCCTTTGGATGTGATAGATTAGTGGTATGTTATTGGTATCTGATATGAATCCGTTTTTGTCTAAAAAGGGGAATAGTTCGGGAGGGGCGTATTCTGTGTTTAGTGTGCTTAGTATATATTGTGGTTGTGAGTGGAGTTTTTAAATCAGATTTTGTGTGTGTTGTGTTTCGAATGATTCAGTGAAAAAGTTTCTGCACAATTTAAGAATGTGGTTGTCGATTCGTATGATGTTGGCTTTATTTAGGAGGGTGCTGTTTTTGTAGCTTTTTTTATAGTTTGATTCTGGTGTTCTCTGCATGTTTAGACATGCTTTGAGGCAATGTCTTTCGAAGATTCTAATATTTTCCATTTTGTAGTTGGGGATGTTGTACCATATTGGGCAGGCATGTAATTACTGGTCTGATTAATAGCAGATAGCTGAGTAGTTTGACTCTATTGTGTAGGTATTTAGAAAAAAAAGTCTGGAGAGGCTTCGGAATACATTTTTTGCTCTTGTTAGTTGTGTGTCTATGTGAGTGTAGAATGTGAGGTTAGTATCAAGTATTATTCCTATTTTACTGTGGTTTTGTGTGGTATGAGGGTGAGAGAGTTGCTGTTTTCTTTTAATTGGAATTTTTTCCAGTTTTTTTGTGTGTCGGAGCTTGATCTTTTTAGTTTTGGACGAAATAGTATGGATTCACATTTGTCGGTGTTTATTTTTAGTTTCCAGTTAATGAAATATGTGTTAATTTTTTCGAATAGAGATTGTAGTCTGTTTTGTATAGTTGAGGAGTTTCTGTGTGAGGTGTATATAATCAGGTCGACTGCCTATGCTATTGCGTTTAGGGTCTTGTTGGCGTTAAGAGTGAATAGTTTTAGGAGTGAGCTGTATAAATGTTAAATAGAAGTGGTGATGTTACTGTGCCTTGTTGTAGGCTGTTTGTGACTGCGAATGTTTTGGTTGCACTGATTTCATCTTTGTGTGGTATGAATTGTTTGTTGTATAACATACTCCATATGATTTTTATTAAGTGAGGGGGAAGTCGTATTTAGTCAATTTGTATAATAGACCATCTAGCCATACTGTGTCAAAGGCTTTTTCTAGATCTATTAAGCATGCTCCTACGCAGTTGTGGATATTTAATTCTTAGTAAGGTTTGGTTGCGGAATCCGAATTGGTAAGAAGATAGTATTTTTTGGTTGTCGGAGTGAGCTAGGATGGATGTGTGGAGGATTTTTTCGAATATTTTGCTGATATTTGGGAGAAGGCTAATTGGTCTGTAGTCGGCTGTGTTGTTTCCATTTTTCTTTTTCTTTTTAAGGGCTAGCGTTTTAGCTGTTTTCCACTTCTTTGGGAAGTAACTTTTGTTGAGTGCATTGTTAAATAGGACAGTGTAAACAGTGTTTGGGATGTTGTCGAGGCTGGAGGATTTCTTATTGTTTAGATATTTCAATAAGGATATGAGGTTGGCTTGTGATGTGAAGTAGTTTTTAATGTTGCTTTGTGTTGGGTTGTGTATGGGTGAATCAGTTGTGAAATTGGTGATCGTTATGTGGTTGGTGGTCTCTTGGATGAATTTGTTTTTTAGTGTAGTGGTGTGTGTATGTTTTATACGTTCTAGGTGGGAGTTTCCCATTTCATTGTTTTGGCTGTGGGTAATTTCAAAGTGAGCTCCTATTATGTTTAGTTTGTCTGTTGTATTTGTTATGTGTAGGTTGTTGTCTTTATTTGCTTTGTATTTTATTGAGTCTATTTCAGCTTTGTTGAAGATTTGGTTGCTGTTTTTGTTAATTGTGAGAATTTCAATTGCTGATGGGTTTTTTTCTGAATATTGTTTATATGTGTGAACGGGTTGCGGGAACCTTTCATTGATATTTGTTTTATTTTTGTCTCCCAGTAGGTGGAGAAGGATTTTTGAAATTCTTTGTCTATTTCTGTTTTGTGTCCTTTAAAAGTTTCGATAACACTGGTAAGGAGTTAGTGGAGAGAGGATTGTGGGAGGTTTTTATTTTGTGTGTTTGAGAGATTATGTATTTTTTGCTATTTTGAAGTTCTTTGATGTTTTTGTTAATGTAGATTTCTGAGGAGTTGGGTATTTTGATTTTACTATTGCTCTGTTGAGTGCGTCTTCTAGTTTGTCGAGTCCTGAGTCGATTTCGTCGTTTTTTAAATTTCTTGTGTGGTCCATTTTTAGGTCATTTATTTCTGTTGATTCCATTTTTTAAAATTCTTGCCAATTTGCGGTCGAGAAGTTAGTTCTGTTGTTTATTGTGTTTGTTTCCAGGTGAGTTACATTGTCTATGGAAATTGAGAATTTGAGGGCATTATGATCGTTATCGAAAAGCATTGTTTTAATATTGTTGTTGGTTAGGTTGTGGAATTGTATTCTGGCGTCGTGTAGGCAAAGGTCAATGTAAGAGTTGGGGTAGGAGGGGAGGTGCTGCGTAATTGTATTTTATGGCGTTTGAGTTTAGCCAGTTTCTGAGGTTGGGATGGTTTTTTGCGTTTTTCCAGTCTACGTGGCGTGCGTTCAGGTCACCGGCTAGTATGTAATATGTGTTTTGGTTTACTAAAAGTTTCTTTTTATTTTTTCGAGATCCGGTACGAAATCTATTTGGTTGTTGTCTGGGGCATAGGCTGATATATAAAGTTTTTCTTGTTTGGGGAGTGCGATTTTGATTATTGTTGTTTCTATTGCTGTGATGTTTATTAGCGCCGGGATCTGTATTTTTTCGTGTTTAATTTGGCGTTTAATTAGTATTGCAGTTCCGCCTCCTTGTGTTGAGTTTATTCTATCTGATCTGTGGATGGTGTAGTTGGTGTAGGTGATTGTGTGTCTATGGTTTAGTAGTACTATGTCTGGATCGTGTTTGTTGAGTAACTGTAGGAGGCTTGCTTTTTTTTGTTGTGAAATTAAGGAATTTATATTCAGTGCTATTATGTTAATTTTGGGAGCTTGTTGTATTTGGGTTTTGTTAGGCATTGTTTGTTGGTGATGAGAATGTCGGCATTAATTGGAATAGTGTGTATATGTTGGTTGTGTTGTTTTGGACGGATTGATTTAGAGTGTTTAATTGTTTTTTTATGTCTAGTAATATATTTGTTATTTGGAGTTGTGTGGGTTGTGGTTGGGGGTGGTTTGTGGGATGATTGGTTGTTTAGGTGTATGGGGGTTTGAATAAGTGAAAGAGAGCTTGGTGTGTTGTGGTGGGCTTCTGATGTGTTAGTGTTTTTTGGTGAGATAGGTGCAGCGTGTGTTGGTTTATTTGTGGGTGTACTGGTGGTTATTTGGCGGTATGATAGTTGTGGGTTTACTAGTTTTTGTACCTTGTTAATTTTCTTGATATTAGATTCGTGTTGTTTGATTTGTTGGGTTAGAATGTTTTGTTTGTGGTTTTTTGGGACAGCCTTTGTACGAGGCTGGATGGCTGTTGTTTTCGCAGAGGGCGCATTTTAAGTTATTTGTATTCTCTTGAATGTTTGTTAGTTTACAGTTACCTACTTCATGAGATTCCGCGCATTTTACGCATCTAAAAGACAGATTACAATTTGTGGAGGAGTGACCTAATCTCTGACATTTCCAGCAATTTCTTTTAAAATGATTTTCCCTTCACGATATCGATTGGTGGAGGATCTTTTTAATTTGGTGGACGTTGTTGATGTTACTGTCGGGTGTAAGGTGTGCTACGAAAATTGGCAATTTTCTGTTTTCGGATGGATTTTTTTTGTTGAAAATCTGTTAACTTTCGTGAATTGGATGTTATTAATTTTTTGGTTGTTTAGTGATTCTAATATTGTATCATTTTCGAAATCACCCTTCTAGGTTTTTTAGTAAGATTGTTTGCGACTTTATGTATTTAGGAGTGAAGGAGTGGAACGGTGTGTTTTATTCTTTTAATATATTAACTATGGTTGTGTAGTCCTCGGGTAGATCAATGTATAGGGTATGGCTCGCTTGTGTGTATTTTTTTGTTCGGAAGTTACCTGCTATTTTATTGCCGCTAAATAGAATCTGGTTAATTGTTTCTTGGGCGCTTTGGTCTTGCACGATGATTGGGGGCGGTCTTGGTTTCCTTCCTTGTGTTGCAGGTAAGTTTGTGGGGTCGTCTGTAGGGTTGGCCTGCTGAATTTCTTGGGATGCGTTTGGCTCGTCTTTTTAGGTGGTTGATTCCGTCGTTCGGCCGCTTGGGTAGAGATCCCGTTGTCCTTTATCGGTAGGGTGACATCTAGGGGCGGGGTTTTTCCGTCTTTCGTTGGAGCGTTAGTTGCTGGTACGTGCGAAGAATTGACTTCTATCATGTCCAATCGGGCTTGAAGCGTTTGAACTTGCGATTTTTGCTCTTCATTAATTTTGAGGAGCAGATCGTTTTGCTTTTTTAATTCGGCGATTATTATGTCTTGGATGTGATCATCCTCTGTTTCCGTTTGGCTTTGTTCCGCCAGGTTTGATTTTGGTTGTGGGTCGCTGTTTGTTGTGGTAATTTGGGCGAACATTTTTGGGAAACTGCCAGTTTCCTCTTGTTGATTTGTGTGGTTTTCTTTGGCAGTTTTCCGATTTCCATGTTGCTTAGCGTTCCTTTTTTTTCTTTTTTTATTATTCTTTGGATTGTTTTTTCCAGTTTAGATGGAGAGAGACTCCTCTATTTTGTTGTTGTTTTTTAGAGGTGGAATATTCTTCTGTTTGAATTATTTCTTTTTTTTCTCGCACTGACGATTGTGGATACACTCATTACATATATTGACACTTCTTTTCCGGGCTGCCGCACCGGACGGCTTACTACAATGCTACCTGCACGACGGTCACTGTGCGTCTGGTTTTTTGCAATGCGATATGGCCATTATCTCTGGAACTATTCCAGCAATGAATGATATAGAATTTAATTTCCATAATATTTTCTTTGAAACATATACACTAATAGTTTAATTAACTAACAAGAATTCTTTCTCTATTTATTTGTTCGAATTAATCACGAATCTTTCGTGACTAAAATCACTAACCCTGATTTCTCACAGCCATCGCAGAATCTCGATCACGGTCGTGATTTGAACTCGATTCACTTCGTGATTGTGATTTTTTAAATCTACAGTGAATTTCCATATTGTCATCCTAATCTTCATCTCGATTAAAATAGTTCCTTTTTTGAATACAACAATTGCATAAAAATATCTGCATATAACGTAAAAAACCCAAATAGCACTCGATGTCTCATAGATGTCTGTTTTACGTCGTTTCTAGGTCTGAACATCTTGCGTCCTAAAAAGGTCTATTTGGAGACGTCGTTTTTACGTCTGAAATAAGACGTTTTAAAAACGTCTTTTCGGAGGACGTCTAAAAAGACGCCTAAAAGACGCCTAAGCTACGTCTAAAACACATCTGGAGACGTCTCTAAGACGTACCGTTTTGTAACACAAGACCATCAGGAGACTTTCGGGAGCCGTTCGGAGCCGTTCAGACGTCTTTCAGACATCCGTCTTGCGGCAGGCGTCTTACAGATGTCTTTGAGATGTCTCAATGCTATTTGGGAAATTACGTTAAAAATAAAAAATATTCAATTTTCTTTTTCGTATCTTATTTCAGTATTCAGAAAAGAAAAAAATTAATTCTTCCTCTCGATTTCAAAATCGTAACATCTATATAAATAGTGTAAAAATGCGGACAATTTCTTTTATGCATATGTACATTCCCGCTCATAAATCTTAGGACACCTCTGGTTTTTAGTAAAACTCTGGTATTTCGTATAGATTACGCACCTCAAACTGTATTATTATGTAATTAGTGGGCTCCGCCCCCTCTTCGCTTCGCTCACAAACCCCCGCGACGCCTCGCGGCTTCGCTCTCTCTCTCACTCTCTCTCGCTCTCTCGCTCTCTCTCATTCTCTTTCGCTCTCTCTCACTCTCTCGCTCTCTCTCGCTCTCTCTCGTTCTCCCGCTCTCTCGCTCTCCCGCTCTCTCGCTCTCTCGCTCTCCCGCTCTCCCGCTTCCTCTCTCTCACTCTCTCTGAAAAATATACACTATCACATCGCGTCGCTCAATTTTCGATTCCCGTCAGAAGATTTCACCGCTCGGAGTTTTTGCGTGACAGACCTACAAAACTATTTTATATGTATAATAGAAAGATATCATACCTTTTTGACACTGGGTGTACAGATATCCGTTGTGTATACAGATTACCTTAAAATATTATTTAGGAAAACGATTTGTTGCCAAAAGTCGAATGCCATCCGCGAGCGAAACTAACGAAACTAGAAAACTTTTTGTCATGTTACGAGTCAAGGCCGCGAGCAATACGAGTGGCCGGCGAAGGGTTGTTACCCTATGAACCTGGTTGCAATTTGTTAGTTAAAGGTACTCGAACGAACCTGATGTGAAATCAGGGAGTCACTAAGATGGCCACTAAGTGGACCTCGTAACTAGTATTGTAGCGACTCGATCGCTACTATGTCGCGGGGAATTGCAGCAATTTTTACCTGGGCCCGGTACGAGCAGACCGAGGATGGACCTGCAACACATCTGGCAACCAGATTCACCCAGGCCGGTACTATGGCACTCGTAAAAGACCTTGTTCCGAAACGGGCCCAGCTAGCTCAGGTATAGGTACATACCTGACAGTCGCCCCAACTCGACCAAGCGATTTCCCGCGAAACGTGCCCGCATCTGGGAGAGGATCCGCGGCCGATCTTTCGTCTCCTTTCTACGGGGCACGCTGTCCTTTGTTGAGAACGAAATAAATAGCCCTCCGAAGGCGTCGAAGGACATCTTTTGACTTTGCGACATCTTTCCGGTAACTTCGTCTCACGTTCGCTTTACCGAACCACTCTGTAAGGGCTCTAGTACGATATTATATATTCCACGAGTGTAAGAATTTAATAAACGGAAGTGAATCGAAATAAACCGTGATCCTCCTGCACGAGATTCCCTTCAGTATAATTTAATTGATACAAGCGAGCGGTAAGATTGTATCATGTGCGAACCTTCAATTACTCGAAGAGGATTTTGGACGATAATTAAGGGTTTATTGAACAGCACGAATTTACCAAATGACACAAATATATTCTAGTTATAAAGGTGTGTTTACAAGTGGCGATGTCGCGACTGAATTGAATGGAATTGTGAATATAAGTAGATGAAAGTACTACTATCTAAGATGCACTATGTTGACGTATTGGTCTCTCTGGGGATGCGGGGTCTCAGAGTAGCTTTATAAATGTCAAATAGATCTGTAGCGGACATGGTGCGTGAGAAAGAAAGACTTTCCGGACTCGGAAATTGCATCTTTTCCAAGTGCGTACTCTAGGCCCTAGAGTCTAGGCTTGGGTTGGATCGAAGGAATGGTCATTAAAGTGACGATTGGCAGAACACTGGCTCGACTGTTGTAATGTCCTTGGCAGTGACGATTTCGAATACATTGTTTTGGAGGAAGAAGCTTTCTCCATGCTCTTGAGGAATGGACAATTCCTCCCCTTGTTTTAACGGTTTTTCGGACGTCACCAATCTGCCCACCAGAAAGGTTCTTTACCAGTTGGCAGAAAGCTCGTAACACTCACTTAGGACACCGCACCTGAGTCGTCATCGCTGCGTTATTATCTTTATGCCTTTCTTGGACTTTAGATTAGTTGATGTTTGTTGTTTTAGCTTTCTCGTTATCGTTGTTGTTATATCTCGTTTTGTTTTGTTATTGTTTTAATAAATATATACTTGTTGTCTGTTAAATCGCGTTTCACCTAGAGAGAGACACATTCATTATCCGTCATCCTAAAAATTAGTACCGGACTCGCGGAATCAAGGTTAATCTTGATACGAAAGGGAAATGAAGTCCGATCTCGCTAGAAGTTGACTCTGACGAATGTGACACGATGTGACGATGTAAAAATGCAAGGTTTTACATACTCTTGCAGTAAACGGGTGGTATCTGGAGTAATCTTTGAATGAACGGGTGGTACTTGTCAGTGTTTTGTCATCTTCTAGTTGATCGTGCGTATGCTTTGGTTTATAGCTAAATAGTTATGTGGATTTATTTAAAGTGGTTCTGTGAGTTTACTAAGGGACGCTTCTGTGCGTTTATCTAGGACGGTTCCTATGTGATAAATCTGTATCCAAACTTCAAGAGTGAGGAAGGAAAAATAATTTGTAAAAAAGTTATACTATCTGTAACAGAAACTGTTTCCTATGAGCTCAAATTACTAACTAGGATTGTAACACTTCTTGATCCTAAATCTAAAAAGGAGGATTTCAGAAATCAAGAAAATTTTAATCGAGCTAGCTACTTTGGAGTTAGAAATAAATAATATTAGCAGATGCAAGTACACCATCAGAACATGAAAGACTAAACAAATTTTTATTATGCAATATTTATTATTTTTATTATATAATAAATTTAGTAATTGATTAGATAACAACATATTTAATAATTTAAACAATATTTTGAATAATGGTACAGTAATTTTTAGTGGTGACTCTGAGTTACCACTCGAGTACTAAGGATTAAGTCAGCTTACTAGCTGACTTACTAGTTGATGTACAATATTTGTGTATTCCTGGATCTTCTACGGCGAGTGAAAGAAATTTCAATATAACAGATATATTATAACTGATCGCAGATCCAGGTTAAAAGCAAAATGTGTGAATATGTTTAATATTGAAATATATACTATTGAAATAAATATGTTTTCGCACAATTACAAATCTATTTTATTCCCAATAATATACAAAATATATTGTACACCATCACTATCGATAGTAGACACACACACATATTTGGCGGACAAAATGAACGAATCGATTGCATCAATATCTAACAGTATAATTGTCCTGTTCAGTTAAATAAAATGATGTTCCGAAAAAAGTTAAAGAGATATTTCAAATGTCTTGAAGTAATCCAAGTCTAACCCATGTCTTAAAGTAATTGGTTTTAATAATTTTGTATGAGAAGGAAAATTATCATGATGTGCTTCATAATACTATGCACAATGATACACAATTATCATAATCCATGGTCCACGTGGCCTGAGTGGAAAGCCCCGTGTACATGCCATGACAGTCAACATGTTAGTAACTAATAAAATTAAATTTCATATGTCACATAACTTTTTTCTCATTCCTGTTTCTTCTATGTTAGATAGTGTTCATACTGTAATATTTCATGAAACTAAGCTTTCGTGTTTATTTTCATGTTATTATAATCTCTAATATCGAACTGATTTTGTCTTACTTTGATAACAATTATTTTTAACGTATTTACGAAATCCTTTTCCTACTAATTGTATGATCGTCTTCTTCGATGCATATACCGCCCACGTCTCATAAGGTGGTACTCGGAAGAAATTCGTAATGAAATCATCTGATTAGTCAGGTGCATATACTAGCTCTTGCTATTCGCTGAGAAGATTAGCACTACTACTTCGGGTATATCGCATCGCGTGACGGTGAACTTCGCACCCCTTGCCCCTGTGCCGTCTCGAATACCATGTTATGAGACACGGACGATACATACACTTCCCTACACAAGTTTCAGTCCCACCCTCAGTTGCTGGTGACCACGTCGGGTCATCCAACTATCGGTTGTCGCGTGAATATTTACAAGAGACTAAGTGAAAGTTGGGAATGATAAGTAGCTCGACGTTATATTGCTTAACACGTGTGGATGTTGTTATTGGAGGGTCTGGTTACGGAGTGTTTAAGTCGAGGGTGCCGTTAAGTAAGAAACCTCCGTGAGTTACCTTTAAACCTAGAGTCTAGGGCCTAGACCAATATCCCCCCCCCTCCCCTCCCAGAAGAGAGTAAAGATGACAATTTTGTTAGCGGCATTCATGTAATATGTACTACTTCATGTAATGTACTTTCATGTAATATGTACTTTAAATGATAATTGTTCGAAGAAAAAATAATAAAGTGCTACGTTCCTAAAGTACAATTATTTGTAACCTAATTCCAATCACGGACGTTTGTCCTATAAATACGTTCTACACGTATGTATGTAACATTAATGATACTTTTTAAAAATTACAGAACAACAGTTTTTACTGCATTTTTTGCATTCTAATTATTTTATATCATTTCATACGATTTTTTATTAAACAGAATGCGTAAAATGGAAATGTAACACCACTGATGAGCGATACAATTCGAACTCGAACTTACTAATATCTACCATTCGTAAAATGATACACAACATGTTTTTACATGTTTCACGAATGCAATGACCTATAATGGTATATTCTGTTTGCAACAGCCTATCATTTATGACATATTGATTGTAACAAGTTAATAATTATTTTTTAATTACGTAAGGAAAAATCAGTGATTTATTCGTTCTTACAATTTTATTATTTTGACTTTCGTTCAATCTTTGCTATAAATAATTTTAAATGATATAAAAGTAAAACATATTAAAACAAGACTATCTTTCCACATCTTTCTTATAGCTTTATTTTATTTTACTATAATATAGTTCATTTAATATTGTTTATTCA
Organism: Lasioglossum marginatum; assembly: GCA_028455795.1. Taxonomy (NCBI): domain Eukaryota; kingdom Metazoa; phylum Arthropoda; class Insecta; order Hymenoptera; family Halictidae; genus Lasioglossum; species Lasioglossum marginatum. The sequence continues at coordinate 2,750,525 of CM052248.1, forward strand.
TATCATTTATATTTTTTTATCTCTTAGTTTAGCATTATTACTCGTTTTACAGAATCGAAACTCACTTTCACAGTAAAAAATCATCTTTACATGCTGTTATATCTTGTTACAACAAATTCATGTACAGTAAAGACTCGCCTCTATACTCGCCGCGTATACAACATTTTTTCATATTATTACAAATAATGGCAATATTCAAA
>CM052248.1:2750824-2785879 GCA_028455795.1 Lasioglossum marginatum
CTTTTTTGCCATGTTACTCTAATAATTTTTTACGTAGAATGAACAGAGGAATCGAATAATGCAACAAAAAATATGCATTTCTATTTAATGAAATGATGCAATTATTAATTGCACATGCACAGTTCCGCCTAAAAAAATCTAAGGACTGAATGTAGCGCTCTTCGAACCATTTATCTTTCTCCTTTGATATTTTTTCGTAAATGCATTAATAACGCAGTTATGGCCTGAAACAATTTGCGTGAAACACCCTATAATTTCTAATGTTTTGTAACAGTAAATAACATAATGTAATATATCGTTGAATTCGTCTCGGAAAATGCTATTGTGGTATGACAAAAAAAATATCTGGTTCCATTTAAAAAACACTTTGTTTTTGAAATTCCCTCCCCACCATCATAGTCCCGAAAAAATGACACCATATGATTATTTCCTTCATACCAAACAATTTTTATAAATAAATTTTTTTTGTAACTTCGCTGCGTCACGAGATATTCCCGTTCAAAGATAAACGAAACACCCTATATATACACAAATAAATATTAATTAATAAATAAATATTCACAGGTTTTATGCATCGAAGTCCCTGATATTGATTATAATGATACATTACTATAGATAATGTAAACAAAAATTGATCATAAAACATTGACAGCACGTCAGTTTTTTCTTCGTCTCTTTCCATAATCAGCTGTGTGCGAGTCGGAGATTTTTTAAATTTACAATTCTGCTACTAGTACAAGTATGCCGCAACTTGCAATTTAAGTGCATTTACACTTATTTCCGGTAGCGCCATTAATACACTATTAGCATTTATGCATTTCAATTGATTTATCGTAGCTTATTAACAAGCAAAGCAGTATATTCATAATTAATGAACTGCAACCACTTTTTAAGCTGTGATTCTTGTTCATTCACAACTATTTTTTGTTACACAATTACTGTCCACCAATTTCCCAGCAATAATTATACATCATTAACAAGTAACCTTACCACGAAAATAGATACATATAAAATATATACCGAATACTTCTACTGAATATACATATATGTATAAGTCAGTTGACGAATACCTCGGTATTCTGTATTTAATCAGACTATGGAACGTGAAATACTTCTGTAATTTGTGTTTAAGAGAAATGTTTCGACAGAAAAATTGATTTACAGTTTAAAAATTTCACATAGTATTTTTTTACTCGAGAGTTTCTTAACGACAAAATATCAATAATACACCAGTTCAAACCATATTTATCGTACAGACTTATTGTCTTGGCTCCTCTTGATATTAAGTATTCATTACTCTCTCTCTCCCTCTCTCATTCAGCAACTTTCCATTACTTCATAATATTCACTATTTTCATTTATTGCCAGGAGAAATTCTAATTAGAAACGGAGAGTTCGTAATTTATTCTTCTCGGTAATAATTAGCTCTCCATAAAACCGCATAAACTTATGTACGTACATACTAATAGAGTGGTAAACGACAAATGCACAGTAATTCATTCTTACTATTAGATAAACAATGAGATATGCTGAATTTACAGACAGGAATGAAACACTTATTACACGATACAAGCATGGTCATGAACATAATGAATAGACTGCGAATCTTTATGCAAAATTAATCATTTTTGTTAACAATTTCTTTTTCGTTAATAATTTCAATAAACTGAGAGTAACCCAGTAAACCAGTCCTGCCCTCTAGGCCAGCCTGGCGAGCTCGTGACGGGCTGGTGACGAGTAGAATCGGCCGCTCGAGTCTCGGGCAGAAAGCAGGCAGAATTCAGGACCGCGAGCTGCCTGTTTTAAGAAAGTAGCACGGTCGCATTACGCGTAAACGGCATTGCATTACATACTGCCGAATAATGCAAATTATGCCTCGTAAACGAAAAAAGTAGAACTTTTGAGGGAGATAGCGCCCTAGATCGATCTTTTATCTCGCGTTTCTGACTACTGAAAAATCCCATTTTTGGATTATCAAGAAATGAGAACGCGAATTCCGCAATCCTGAAAACGGGCAGAATTCAGGACCGATCGGCCGAAATTCTGCTCGTCTTTCTGCCAGCAACATGCGTGCTTGGGCGCGCGCAGCGGCCTGTCCAAAATCGAGCACGCTGATTTATTGTGTAATATAACGATCGAAGAACGAATTATCTTTCCATTATTTAAAACTTCACCTAGATATTTTTGTCATAAACATATAAAATTCGCAGACTGATAATGAATATAAATATTAGTAGAAAGTGCAAAGTAAATGGCCATTCCAATCCCCAGGAAGTATGGGACTCCCCAGTAAAAGATGGTGGTTAGCACCGTTAATTTTTAGTGCCACTTGTACGAAACTTGTATCAATAGATTTGTGAGATCTCCCTGGTTAAAAAAAGACCAAACTCGGCAGAGTTTCGATAATATTTGTCTATACCATAGCGAGCTATGATCACCCTTTAAATAAGTATATGTATATGGTCCAAATTATGCCGTATTTAGACTCATTTTAATTAGATAAATCTCACAAATACGTTGGTAAATGTTCTATAAAAAACGAATGATAAAAGAAACCTTTTCTATTTGCTTTAACATTGTAATCGATACGCGGCTTTTTCAATTGTGCCGGCTGTCTCGATCCAGTCCCTCTTTATCGTTACGCGCTGTCCTTCCCTATGTTCAGCGAACTTAAAATAATGTAGCACCTCTACGATTTCTGATATTCCATAGTCCCGAGGTTATAACACTATGGGTGGGAAGACTATACACAAAAATGATTGTGCGCGTATAACTGTGGGAAGTTGTCAGTATGAAATGTTGGAATGTGAAAATTTCTATCTGTCAGTCTTCTTGTGTTGCAAAGAATGGTTATTATTTAGAAAAGACTCCTCCCACCGATTTTGATAACCTTGAAATATGTTGTAAAGGTCATCGTTCTGAACAACTTTCCCTATAGATATTACCGCCGCTCGGTCTTCTTTCCCGACTTATGTATTTAAAAAAATAGTTTTATGTCTGAGTTAGTTTCGGATAAAGTTGGAGTTGGATTTAAGTTGTAGATATAGTATAAAAACAACAATCAATAGATATTCGAAAAATGTTTGATGTTGCATAAAAAAATGCAACTATACTTAATGTAATTTACTCGTAAATGTAGTTTTACTTGACGATGTTATCACCATTGACTTGATGACCTGTTCCCAACGTTCTACAAAATTATACATCCCTTTATTGCAAATATCACAAGTTCCACTCACAACAAATGAGTTAATTGACGATGACGTCGGCATCGTCATAACAGATCAGGTCTGTGAAGACAGTGAAATGAAACTTTCTCCGAAATTTCTCAATTGAGATAATTGAAAGTTGCACATCATGTATAATGTATATCACCATACATAAATTAGTAACTTTCTGTTGATGCTAAATTCGACTTCAATTAATTTGTAGGAAGAAAACCGTACGAACTTTTTCCGGTACCTAATATTATGTCCAAGAATTAATACAAGATCTGTTGCATATCTTTTCAAAGAATCAATCGAGCTTTCATTCCTAACGTACAACTTAAGGAAGTCAATTTAATACATGCAAGTGTTAATGATGCATAATCAGGAAAACATAAATGCAAGAGGAATAGCACATGTATTTCGGAAAAAGATATTATTCAACTCAAGATACAGTAAATAAATATTATTCAAAATATGAATTCAATGATGCTTTCACTTTTAATTGAAATTTTTCAGGTTACAAAGAAAAAGCAAAAAAAAAGAAATAAATAATGCCACTGTTTTTCGAATGATGTGAGGAAGCCCTCAAAATGACTTCGATCCGTCAAACAAGATTTGAGAGACCATAGGTCCGTCTTATCTCAGTAATAAAAAATATAAAAAAAAACTTTTTAAAAACCACGCTTATATTAAAATGCACTAAAAAGGAGAAAATTATTTTTTTCCTGGTTCTCCATAAAATACTGAATCCAGCAAAATCTTAAGCAATTAGTTTAAAATTTCTTCTGTTATAAAATTAGTGTCGGAATAGATAGAAAAATTTAATATAAATTTAAATGAAATCATGACATTGGTGACTATAAATAAAAGCGCGGAACGCGCACGAAGATTAGGTCAATATAGTTTAGCACATCACGCTTTTATTTATAGTCACCAATGTCATGATTTTATTTAAATTTATATTGGTCAAAACGTCAAAAAAAAGTTGAAATTTGTTGGACCGTGTAATCGATCATACCATTTGGATATTTTTGAGAAGTTGAACAATTGGTTTGCTACATAACGTGAAACAATTTTTGACAAAAGTTGCAATTGATCGTAATTGCAGCCACAAAATACTGAAAGTTGTATTTTGTAACATTTTTGAATGGCTTCATATTTAAAATTTAGAAGTACGATTTGTAGATCTATATCAATTATACATACAGTCCTCCCACCCATAGTGTCACAACCTCGGGGCTATGAAGTATCAGAAATCGTAGAAGTGTTACATTATTTTAAGTTCGCTGAACAAGGGCAGCGCGTGACGATAAAGAGGGACTGGGTCGAGACAGCCGGCACAATTGAAAAAGCTGCGTATCGATTACAATGTTAATACAAATAGAAAAGCTTTTTATTTATCATTCGTTTTTTACAGAACATTTACCAACGTATTTGTGAGATTTTTCTAATTAAAATGAATCTAAATACGGCATAATTTGGACCATATACATATACTTATTTAAAGGGTGATCATAGCTCGCTATGGTATAGACAAATATTATCGAAACTCTGTCGAGTTTGATTTTTTTTTAACCAAGGAGACCTCACAAATCTATTGATGAATGTTTCGTACAAGTGGCACTAAAAATTAACGGTGCTAACCACCATACTGGGGAGTCCCTGGGATACTTCCTGGGGATTGGAATGGCCATTTACTTTGCACTTTCCACTGATATTTATATTCATTATCAGACTGCGAATTTTATACGTTTATGACAAAAATATCTATATGAAGTTTTAAATATGTAATGGAAAGATAATATCGTTATATTACTCTCAGTTTATTGAAATTACACGGTCCAACAAATTTCAACTTTTTTTTGACGTTTTGATTCTCACTATGCGATTTTTATAGAGTTTTACGCGCTGATTCCGAATCTGCCCCTAATTTTTCTTCTAGACGCGCAATTTTTGAGAAATTTGAGTTTGAGAAAAGATATATTTTACAATTTTAAACAAATATTGTGATGTTATTATAAAAGATATTGAATTGTTCTTTACAGCAAACGATTCTGTAGACTTTCCCGAATCCAGTGATATCCAATACTAATACATTATGATTGTTGAAACAATCATTACAGACGGAGAGACACCACTTTTTCACCCATTTTTGAGGAGAATTTATATAAGAAAATAAGGCTCTAGCGGAAAATCGAACTATACCACGCGATAGAGCAGACTTTTATCTTGAGAAACCACCCTTTCAAGTTTCCAATGTCGACGTTTTTTTCGAACCAGAAAGCAAAATATCGTCGCCCAACATGAGTTGCCGCCAGAGACGCTCATCACTAGAACGGACGTTCCACACGATACGGCGCGGCAAACATGTTTAAACAATCATAATGTATTAGTATTGAATATCACTGGATTCGGGAAAGTCTACAGAATCTTTTGCTGTAAAGAACAATTCAATATCTTTTACAATAACATCACAATATTTGTTTAAAGTTGAAAAATATGTCTTTTTTCAAACTCGAATTTCGAAAAACCTTTGCGTCTACAAAAAACTGTGCGATTTTTTGGCTGTTGGACAGTGTTATTAACGAAAAAGAAATTGTTAACAAAAATGATTAATTTTGCATAAAGATCCGCAGTCTATTCATTATGTTCATGACTATGCTTGTATCGCGTAGTAAGTGTTTCATTCCTGTCTGTAAGATTGAACCACAGTGCATTTGTCGTTTACCACTCTATTAGTATGTACATACATAAGTTTATGCGGTTTTATGGAGAGCTAATTATTACCGAGAAGAATAAATTACGAACTCTCCGTTTCTAGTTAGAATTTCTCCTGGCAATAAATGAAAATAGTGAATGTTATGAAGTAATGGAAAGTTGCTGAATGAGAGAGGGAGAGAGAGAGTAATGAATATTTAATACAAGAGGAGCCAAGACAATAAGTCTGTACGATAAATATGATTTGAACTGGTGTATTATTGATATTTTGTCGTTACGGAACTTATGTGTTCCACGTAAAGGTGGAATTTCTTAAGCGCATTTGAATACAATTTGTGACGCATTCTCCATTCGTCGCTTCGACGTCATCTAGACGTCTATGCGTCTGCAGACGCATGCTTCCAGACCTTAGAACATATATACTTATAGACCTGGCTTCAGATAAGACTGCCTTGTTCTGAGATTAAATCGCCTAGCAGACGACTCTTGTGGGCAAAGTGCTATAGTATGTTGAGAAATCGCAGTACCGCGAAGCTAAAGTTGAAGAGGGGAAATCGTCGCGTCGCGTCGTCACATCTCATTCTGTATAAATATTTATGGAAACTGTAACTGTAATATACATACATGTATTTTATTTTATTACTCGTTCATTTTTATTTTACTCTTGTTATTTTAAATATGGCTAACTCATTTTGTCGATTATAATTTGGAAAAAGTTAAATTTTAATGTAGATGTTGATAATATGAAATCTGTATTTATTTCCTCACAACTTACTTTATTTACAAAAAAGTATAGTAAGAACAATATATGAATTGGTGGCTGGAGAAACGTTGAATGTGGGATGTCGGGCGCGCAGTGGCTCAGTGGGTAGAGCGCGCGACTGCGGACTCCGTGGTCGCGGATTCGATCCCGACGCCGGCACCTCTGGAAATATTTCCATGTGCCATTTTAAACTATGGTGCCCAAGGTGGTTCGGAACCCAGCTTATAAAAATTGTAGGTCCCGTCGCGAAAAAACCCTGGCAGTTAAGTGCGACGTAAAATAAAGTTAAAAAAAAAATGTGAGATGTCCTTAAGATCTATTAGCTTTTATTGTTTTTCCATCAAATCCAAATGTGCAAAGATGGTAGTTGATCTTGAGGAAATCTCACATCCGACGTTGCTCGAGTCACCAATTCATATATTGAAAATACAATATATATATTTAGTGCAATAGATATACATAATACAAAACAATAATAATAAAATTAATAATATTTATTTATGGATAATACATATAATACAATAAATACTTATTCTTAATTATTGGTTACAAAATAAAATAGTTCTTGTTAGTTTAAATCTTATCCTATTATGACCTGCAATTAAAACATTACAACAAACAAACAGAAGACTGCTTAAAAAAGTTAAAGATTTGAATCGTTCTTTTTAGCTAATGTTCTTTCAGTGATACGTCCATGCTTCTCTTGTGTAATTCATCCAATAATTCATTTAAATTTTCAACTTTTTTTAGCACTCTTCTGTTTGTTCGTTGTAATGCTTTAATGTGCTTCCTTTTGGCTAAAGTTGTTGCAATGATATCTACATGCTTCTCATGGTTAGTTATCGTATCAGAATTAAGAAAATCACCAATATAAGCTGTTCTCTTCCTTTTCAAAGGTATCTTTTGAAATGATATTATGATGTCTTCATCAGTACAAGCAACATATTCGAAACTATCATCTTCATCGGCGTTGAAATTTCCATTGTTTAAGCTGAAAACAAATTATATGGAAATTATACAAATTTATCCTATTGCAGACTAAGTTGAAGTATTGATTATAAAGAGATTTATAGCTTGCACTTTCGTTTTTTATTTTAATACATGGGACGTTCACTACTTCTATTGGTTGTATATGCGACACTTCAGGTATTTCTGATACACAAGGTATCGTATCATATCTTAAATTACGCTTGGAACTCCAAGAATTTCCAACAAAGCAATCCTTCCAAAATGTTTAGAACAAATTTTTTTTTTTTTAAATTTTTAAATATGTCGATCGTAGATAGTGCAAATAAACAATTTAATGACATCGGCGCTACAGGTTCGATCAATTGTTACTCACAAAGCAGTTTTGCAATTTTAAATTGTTCTCAACGTTTCAATCCCAATGTGGATCAGTTTCAAGAGAAATTTTTGCGTCTGTAAAAAACTGTAGGTTATAATATTCGTTCAAACAAACCGGGTAATACCAATAAAACTTTAACATACTTGCTAAGTGTAAAACGGATTATATATGTTTAATGATGGAGCTTTTGAGAAAGCTAGTTAACATTATGCCGATAGACGTTAAACTGAAACCATGTGGCCGTTAGAACAAAGAACAAGAACGTATGTTTAGAACAAACCCTTGAATAAACAGAGGGCTCAAAATTTTCACAATGAATTGCTTTTATCCATTTTTTTCTTAATTGTGGATTTTTCAGAAATCTATAAATAAAGTTTGTTATAGGTTATGCGATATTAAGTATTGTATAAAATACTTACTTATTTGTGAAAAGATATACATATTTGTACGGTCTTGTCGTTCCTCACAATTCTTTATGCAACAGGTTTGCACCATTTTTCCAAATTTTTACCAAATAATGAACGAATATACTTGTGTACCATACACTATCCACCATTTTGAATCATCTCGTACCGTGATTTGTGGGCACCAGATATTCTTGTATCTCGGAACACTGCATCCTATGCACATACTATACCTATGTCGGGTCTATAAGCATAATGATCTAAGTCTAAGGTCCAGACAGATGCAAGCGATTACTTGTGATGAAGTTTGACGAATGGAGTATACGAGACCCCAGGATCGCAAAATTCTGCGTCGTTCTTAGGAGACGTTCTTAGGAGATTTCATCTTAAAAGTGTCCACTTACGCTAACAGATATACGTTACATTTAAATTAATTGTTATGGAAACTTTGATTATTTTCCATTTTATTTTGGTTTTTAATATTGTGAGTTTGCAAATAACTCGGTTAATTTATAAATAATTGGTAGATGATAGCAGACGTATTAGATCTATCACTATCAAGGGGCCGATACGATGAAACCCACCCGGTTAGAACATCAATTAACAGCGATTAACACTCAAGACAATTTTTTGTTAGTTGTTGTTAATTACAAAGTATAATTATGCTTCTTCTTTCTTATAATCCAGTTTAATTTTGTAACAATACATTTGGGTTATAACTAGACTGCGGATGTTTATACAATTTTCAATTTTTGTAGACGAATTTTAAGAAAGTGGAATAATATAGAATCTTATTTTCCGTGGTAGAGTATCTTTTTTATATCTGAAATAAATTTAAATCGTACTAAACTCTGTCATATTTTATATCCTAGCATTTTTGAACATTTTCAAAAGCCATAATTGCAGAAAGATCCGCAGTCTAGTTATAACATTAAAATAATTCTACAAATTTAATTCAATAATAATATGTCCATTGACCTATTCGTTCTATGTACATCGTTTGCTAATAGACTGACATTTATGTAAATATGTCATACAGAAGATGGTTATGGTTAGAAGAAACGTAAATATCATACTGCACTGGTACGGAATAAACAACACGCTCCAATATTGATTGCACCGTATAAAGTGCAATTCTTTGAATTTGCATAAGCATATCATGAGCCAAACAAGGATTACCTTTATATAAAACAGGAACGATTTTAATTGATACCAGATAAGTAATAGAACTGACATTTACGTAATGAATGCACGAAATTAGTGTCAAATAGTAACATGCCATTTAAATAGTCATAAGTCACGAAAGAAGTTTGTAAATAATATTTATAATGATTTCCAGCCACACAGTTAAACATAACTGGAAATCTTCATTTATTACTTTAATTGTTGGTATTATTTATAAATAATATAGTAGAATAATAATATTGTAGAATTATATTGTAAAATAATATTATATATATATAGAATTAATAAAAATAGATATTAACTGTCAAAAATACATAACAATGATATGTTCATTATAATATATTGCCATATATTTCGTGACAATTTAATGAAGGAGAATTAGGAAAAAATAGAAATTTGTTCTCTTATTTCTTTGAAAATCGACATAATGGAAGAAATAGGCCTATGTATATATTCAGAACGTTATTTTGAAAAGTACCTTAATCTTTCATGCTGACATTTACTTATTAGTATGAAACATTAATTATTTGTAATTAGTATTCGGTAGTGGAATAAAGTCAAAATCATGAATATTTTGTATATTATCGCTCAAATGTTTTCCAAAATTTATACTCAATAAAAGTTTATAAATAAACATAAGTAAAGGCGCGCAGTGGCTCAAGTGGTAAGGCTCACGACTACGAACAACGTGGTCCCGGGTTCGAATCCCGCCGGCACCTCTGAAAATGCTTTTCATTAGAAAAAATGCTTTTCATTAGAAAAAGGTTTTCATGTGATATCTAAACTGTGGTGTAGTGATGGACACTATCGACTAAATTAAATTATCGACTAATTACTATTTAGTTGCTACATACTATCGAATATTTAGTCGATAGTTTTTAGTCGACTGAAATTTCGTTTCAGTGATTACGTCTAGATTGCAGGCTATTATAGTCTATGCCTACGTATAGGCCTCATCTCTCACTCACTCTTACAGCGATTGCATGCAATCGATTCATGAAGTCAGAGTCGTATAATAATAATGCAATATAAAGGCAAAGTGTTAATGAACTTTTTAAAAAAATATCTAATATTGATAGATATAATTATAAAATACTATTTTTTCTTTAGGTTGTGATTAATATCTTATTCCCATAAATGCAATATATGAGTATTGTTATTTAATAATTGTATAATATTTGTAGTATAATAATTGTTATTTATGCTACATACACATGCTTATTGAACTTATTCGATATCGCTAATGAGTGAATGTATTTGATAAAATTGATAGTAGATCTTATAAAATCTATTCAAAACTTCCGCCGTTAAAATTCAACCAATAGTTTGATAGTTTAAGCGACTGATTCAGTTAACTGAATTTAGTCGATAGTTTAAAAAATCAGTCGACTGAAAATAGTAGTTGGCTACTATCGATTTAGTCGATAGTTTTAGTCGATGGTGCCCATCACTACTGTGGTGCCCTAAGGTGGTTCGGAACCCACCTTAATAATAAACTGTAGGTCCCGCTGAAATTAGGCGATAGTGAGAGTGGAAAGAGGAGAGATTGGTAAATGGATTTGAAAGGGGGGTCCCCGGAAAAGTCCCCGAGGGGACCAAATATCATTACTTTTTAAGTAAACATAAGTAAAGGAGCAACACATTTTTTTGCAATTCCCAGACGCTACACGTGAATAGCATTAATTCTATCGATCTATCGGAATTAAAAGTAATTTGTACTCCATAAAAACATTCGATTCCGTCTAACTAGAAAATAACAAAGTTTTTTACTGATATCTTCCTATTAGATTCAATGACGTTTACGTGTAAACAGCAAGTTCACTTTTCTACGGAAGAATTCCGACATTCTGTACTATTTCATTATTCATACGAACAATGATGTCACATTTATTTTTTAATGCCATCCGCTATTTTTTGAATGACAATGCTAAAGTAAGATCTCGTAAGATGACGTACGTTCAATGACATTTGATTGTTGTGGTTTTCTTATTTCCTGAAGACACAAACAGAAGTACCACACTCATAATAATACTGACATTCATTATTTATTTTTATGTTAGGAGAATGCGATGGTTTGTAGAAAAATTATAGTTATAAAAGAATGATTGATTGTGACAACTATACTTTTTAAGTAAACTTTCGCCTTTCGCTAGCAAATTTTATGACCCTTTTCATAGGATACTTAGGGAAACATATGTACATATACATATATAATATATATATATATAATAGCGTAGTACACATTGACAAGCATATATATGTACAGTAATTAACAAGGAAAAAATACATGCATTTATACTGACTAAAAAGAGTAACGATGCGCAGTTGACATTTTATTTTCCATAGAATGATCCAAAACAGCATATTTACTTCAAACTATTCATTAATGGCATATCCTTAATGAATGACGATATTGACTTATAGGCATTGTGAGAAAAAGATAGGACACCTTTAAATATTGTGCTGTCAGTAGTGTAGTTAGTATATTAACTTTGATGTGTTATTTAGTTTATTTGTGATGTTTTTCAAGGAAAAACATAAATAAGAATCGTCATCATTGCGAAAGAATCATTTCAGTGGTTTGAAGTTTTCTTTCTTCGGTTATGGTTAAAGTGACGGCGATATCAGAATAAATGGGCACAAAATATTAGGTAATTAGGTAATTATTTACAAAGAGGCACTCCTCTCCGATTTTTATAAAATTTAAATATGTTATAGATTTCGACATTTTGAACAACTTTTTCCTTTTCCAATATAGGGGGGTCGCTTTTATTAGTTTTCAAGATATATATTAATATATATATATACTAATTAATTTTTTTTATATATATATACAAATATATACAAATATATATACCTAATTACCTAATAAATTACCTAATTACCTAATATTCTGTATCCATTTATTCTGATACGTTTAACGTTAATTTTCTGAAAAATTTAATATGAGACGTAGTAAATATTTAGTAGAATGTGAAATACAAACTAGTTTAGTATTTTCGAGCAGATTCGTAAAGTTATATACAATTTATTAAGAAATCCTGAAAATCATGGAGAGAAAATGAAGGACTAGCCAACCTAGAGCCAGTAATTCCTGTTATGTGCCATTGTAAGGGGACCGTCTGATTTACACTGCCCGAAATTTTCATAAAGCCATCTTCATTTTCGTTTATATTTTATAAATGCTACTAATTTTGTTGCTTTTTCTTGTTTGCGGAAACGCTTCGTTAATGTAAAGTCCACGTAGAATATTTATGTTTACATTTAGTTCTGTTTTGATTTTTTTCTTCATGCAGCAGACGATAACATTATCGATAGCATATCGATAAACTATTTTATCAATACATACAATTGTTATCGATATATCAATGGTATATCGATAACTATTTTGTTTAGAATTCTGTCGGGCAAGCTTCGTTTGCAGTATAAATATCAATATACATACACTGCTTTTTCAACTTGCAACTTCCAAGACAATAGATGCTTCCAATCAGTGTTGGGCAATATTCAAATAACAAATTATTTCAATAAAAATTTAAATAACAAGTTATTTGTTATATGGATATTCAAATAAAAAGCAAAAATAATTATTTATTATTTGAGCCAGTGTAAATAAATTATTTAAAATAATAAGGTTAATTGTTATTTACTAATACAATTTAAGTTTTTGGCGGCTCTTAAATGTGGGAGAGAGGAGGAAAAGGAAGGGAAGCGTTTCGTCCTAGACCCGTTAGAGGACTCATCGGTAAGGCTATCTAGCGGGCCCTGCCTTAGACCAGTGTTCCGATTGAGCCAACAATTTTTCGCATGTGCGCAGCAATTTCAGCCTCAGTAACGTAACCTTTTCGATGAAATCCGGTAGCTTGAGCACCCCGCAGAATTTTAAAAACTCATTAGTATATATATATACATATGAAATATTGAAATTTAATATAATTCAAACTTATTCTTCTATGACTATCTATGACTATCACTCGTCCCGCCAATAATACCGGTACACTCTCCCGCCAATATAACTGCCTCAGGGCGTCAGGGCTCTGGCCGCTCTGCTGCGTCATTGTATATACGCTACTGTTTCGGCCGCTCATGCGCTAAAAATTGTTGGCTCAATTGGAACACTGCCTTAGACGCTGGGATATCGGAAGGCGGTTTAGGACTGTATATATAGGAAACGGTGACGGATCAAGTAGCAGCGATAAAGATTTTGACTATCTGTCTATCTTGTGGCGAGGGTAGGAAGTTAGCCGCCACAAGTAATTATTTCTATTGACAAATTATTCGATTAAATATTTAGTATTAATAATACTAAATTCTTAATTATTATTCATAGTCATTAAACAAAATTTCTTTCCAATTGTCTCCAGCAACGATAGTAATATATATTAATGTATCGCTTGTTGTGCATTATTTGAGAAGCTTTAAAGCTTGTGTTCAGTTGAGGCGATTTACGCGCGATTCAAGTAGCGCGTTTCGAATCACGCGACTGTGAAATATTAGTGATCTGTATGACAAAACCAAAAATTAATTATTTCATTTAAAAATAATAAACAGATCACTTTTGACATTATTTAAATGACTTTTATTTACATAAAAAGTTTAGTTGATATTTACAATTACGATCACCCCCTTTATTTATTATTTATTATTTAAATGAAAATTTGCCCAACTATGCTAGTAGCGAGGTTGTAGCGGCGCTATACACATTGAGCTTTCCCGGGAGAATACATGTTACTTTTTGCCGGGAGAATACATGTGTATACATATGAGGTTGGGACATCCCTTAAGATCGAGCTGAAATATATTTATGTGTTTCGCATGTTCGTTTATAAACTCGGGAAGGTAAGAACAGAATGTCTTACGATGCGTCGCGATTATAAAGAGATTATTGATCAAGAAGAGACTTAATTTCCAGATGCGAATCACATTAGAGTCGTAAGAAACATTGTACTATATGTACATGTACTATAATATTATATTATAATGGTGTAACTTAATTTGTTTTTCAATTATTATGTTCCACCAATCTGATCATTTTGAAATTTTCATATAGAAGAACATTGTTCTTGAATTTTTTGGTAGGTGTTACTCAAAGGGTTGCTTGCAACCCTCACCTCTAAAAAAATAAAGTTTTTTCTACCTTTAATAATTTACTCACAATTGTGAAAAAAATATATGAAATGCAGATGATTAGTTCGAGTATTTTCGTTTTTCTTTCATCTTCGTATCTTAATTAATTATCAACCAAGAAAGGAAATGATAAATTTAAGGGTGTTTAAACTTATAAAGGTAAGTTTAAGGTAAACGAGGTGTCAGAGACCTGCAATTTTGGGGGATTATCTTTCAACCTAAAATCATTGTTGCTCACCATACCAATAAAAATTGTCGTGGAGTTCGCTAGACCATGCTTAGCCTACTAGACTAACTAGACCCTTTATGAAAAGTTGCGATTTCAAGATTCTTTGCATATTCGTTTTGTTTAATGGCCTCCAATTATATTTGGGGAAAGTGAAAATAACTTTTAAAAAATATTCAGAAGGAATAGAATCTCACCCGTCTTTTATTGATATTTTCTGATTTTTTAATGTAATTCGTCCCATATATACGTTCTCAATTACTGTTACTATTCGAAAGAAATTGTTTCCGCATTTCAATCAAGAAGAACTGGCTCATCTTTTCAACATATTAAGCAACAAATACAGAGATGGTATTTTATCTGAATATTAAAGTAAATAATTGAAAAATGTATTATGGCCTTATTTCACAAATCATTCTTATCATTTGTCTAGGTATCCGATTTGCAACATTTAGAAATACCTTAAATATACTGTAAACACAGATAAAGGATTCCTTGTGTAGTTAAATGTTTCATTGCAAAGTTATGATTGTAATGTTGACATTTTCTACGGAAACAATATAGAATAATAAAACTTCAATCAGTACACTGAAGTAAGTTTACAAATAAATCGTTACACAATATGATATGATATGATACAAAGGTGCATACATTCTTATTAAATCTCACTACTATTGGTGTTGAAGATACATAGTATAGACATGAAAACAAACTTTGTATAACAAATCTCCGAGAATATAGTAACACTAGCTGCTCGTTAACCAGGCCCTCCGGGCGTGCGGCACACAATGGGCAATTTCGATAAAATCTCGCTTATACGCAATTTTCTGAGTTATTTCATGTAAGCGATTTTTGTTCATTGGGACCCGAAACAAACAGACCCCATCTCCAATTATAGGAACTATGGTGTGAGCCATCATAGTCATAATTTTCAATAATTCAACAGTC
This sequence comes from Lasioglossum marginatum, assembly GCA_028455795.1. NCBI lineage: Eukaryota > Metazoa > Arthropoda > Insecta > Hymenoptera > Halictidae > Lasioglossum > Lasioglossum marginatum. The sequence continues at coordinate 2,766,750 of CM052248.1, forward strand.
ATTGTGATAGAAGTTTTGGATTACTAAGTATTGTAAATTAAAAAATATGGGATAATAGGGGTTGAATTTTTTAAAATGCCGAAATAGGTGTTTGATTAATTATATCAAAGAGCATTAAGGCCAAGTTTCAAGCAAATCCGACCACGAACAAAATATTCCTCATACAAACGTTGCAACCCTTTTCATCCCCTTGGGTGTTGAATTTCGAAATATCCTTTCTTATCCCTTGTATAGATCATAAAGGAAACCTCTGTGCAAAATTTCAGCTTTCTTCCAAGGGTTTAGCCTGGGCGTTGATCAGTGAGTGAGTCAGGACTGTCTTTTTATGTATATTATTATAATTATTTTATGTATATTATTATATTATTATAATTAGTTTATGTGTTGTAATCATTGTAATCGTTCCAATATCTTTGCTGCGTAAGGACAATTTCACAAACTAGTGGAATTGTTAGTCGATGGAACTAATGGACATAGGAATCGTATGTCCATTTTTACAATCGGACAGGCATAAGTCACGGCCTATATAATGGCTCACTATAAAATGATACCGACACTACTTCGCTTTGATCGTATCGAAGGTTTGAGAGAAAGTGGTAATGCATGGATGCGTTTGGCTCCTGTCATTTTTTCGGTATTTGGAGCGTAAACGATTTCTGAAATTTGGCAAGAGCAGTCATTTTATGCAATCATCTTCGTTTATATGTATTTGCTGATTCAAATGCACTCTACTATAGTACTATATGTATAATAGTTTACAAACAGAATACACGTTTGCATTCTCAGTTGTCATGAGACTTAATAAATCATTTTTCATGGTTCAAGTGATTCACAGAGACAGGGAATGAAATTCGGTAAAAAAGGTATACATTCGTTCCGACATCGCTGCTACTAGAGTCGCATTGTTCTGTCCCAGTAGTACGCGAGTTTACGGAAACGTAATAACCGCAAGGGCGAGTGGACTGCTCTCAACATAGAGTTCACAGGCCGCGCATTTACGAAGGAGGAACTGTGATTCTAGACTTTCCATTTGCGTCAGGAGGGAGGGATAGAAACAAGTATGACGCACATTTCTTGCTGTAACTGCACCGAGAACTTAAACCAGATTGTGCTTTCACAACCTTTCGACGTTTCCAAAAGAAGTGAAATCACGTAGGGTTATGTACACAAGCGGATGACCTATTTCGTGCTGTAATTTCACGCAGTCGACTTATAAAACTTCTTATAATTAGTATGGAGCTTCAGTTTAATGGGCGTAACTTAAAAGATTGAATCTGTATAGTAATCTGAAGTGACCAAGTAGAAAATACAACCATTAAATGAATAGAAATCGAAAATACTAGCGGAACATCAAGGTAAACGATTCTTTCATATATTACAAACAAATGTGGTTTTTTTACAATAAGAACAGTTTATTAAAATCTACAGCCTCTCGGTTTCGTTAATATTAAAAATTACATTCCGGCCAATGTTTTCTTTGTTAATCTACGCACTTGGAGAGAGATGTTTACATATTAATTAAAGCTTCTAGAAAATAAATAGCATATTTACTAACTGATTTATGCTATCAAATTAACAACTTCGAATTGGTGTCGTTTGATGTACTCGTTTGAAATATAAAATGAGTATGTAAAACGTAACTGTTTGAATTCAAATGTGAAGCGAAAATAGATTAAATATTACTGTTGTAACTATTTCTAAACAGTGTATGAGAGAATTAATTAAATGGAATAATTCTTGTACATAACAGATCTGGATCAACTGTTAACAGAACAATGGGAATCCCTTTTATTTTGGCAGCTCTTATCGAAATAGAAAACATTTATTTCAAGCATATTTTATTTTGCTTACAATTTTCAGTTAGAGTTTTGCTGAAAAACATCTTTCCCGAGAAAAACATCGCGAGGTATCAGAAAAATATGTGCAAATGAAATTCTGGGATTCTATTGAACGATTGATGTGGACTGTGGACAGACAGTCCACAAAATTTTATTGGATATATGCTACTTCTATTTACGTAGCCTGTATTGGCAAATGTAGCCTTGCTAAAAAGACGCAGCCATAAAAATGGGTTTTTCGTTTCTTTTAAACCCACTTGTGATCATAACAATGCGACCATTATAGTACGTGACTGGCTCACAATTCCCAACGAGTATTGCCGTTAAATTAATGTTAAGCAATTGTAGCAAAGCCGTAGAACGCTGGTTGCGAGATATTGTACTTAAAAACGGTATGTGCCAATGTACGGACATTCGCGAACTCGCATTTATTGAATGAATGTACAGTGTACAGTGACTCACATAATTAATGGCCCACACTTTAAATCAGAATAACCTTTTTTGTAACTGCACCAAACGACTTCAGATTTCTACCCAGCTAGATGGATTAGTTTACCAGATAATATGCAATTCAAAATGTGGTTAGAAAAAGTGGTTTATAAGTTATAAACGATTAAAAATGGTGAATATCGCCAAATAGTAGAATAACAAGCCAATTGGCTGAAAATTGTGAAAAACTATAATTTTCATAATTTTTAATCGTTTATAATTAATAAATCAATTTACTGATTTCGATGAAATTTTCAATACGTATGCAGGATGGTCACTAACTGGTGGTACAAACGGAAAATTGGGTGATTCTACAAAAATAAAAAATTAAATAAAAAATATAGAATCAAATTTTGTCATGCGATTTAGAATCGAATTTTGTATTCGGCGAGAAAATCGCCTTTGAAAATCCGTCAGCTCGCGTGCTTAGCATTTGTAAGAAGTAGAACCGATAGGTTATGAACAGATGCGTCAGACGATTTCTATACATGTAATAGCACGCGTGTCCACCGAATTTTTCAAAAATTTTATTCTATATATTCGACTTATATTTTTTAATGTAGAATCAGCCCTTTCCCGATTCTATCACCTGTTACTCACCACCCTGTATAAATAATATGAATCTAAAAAAAGCACCTTTTAAATTTTTGTTAGAGGCACAAATAAAAAAGTTGTAAAAAGCAACTTTTACCATTTTTTTCGTAATTTTAACTAAACACAGTTTTTTCAAAGTTTGTGTTACATACAATCTAGTAAATTAATTCTTCGTTTGGCAGGAAAATTTAAGTCGCTTGTCCATTTATAAAAAGTTATTCTGATTTAAAGTTTGCGCCATCAATTATAATTATACCTATATAAGTGATTGTATGCGTATGAATGTTACACACAAATGATTCCTCCTTAACAGTTTGTATACATACGAGTGATCCAAACGATTATTGAAACATGAGTCTTTTACATGAACTTGTTCGTACATGTGATTTGGAGAATTGTTTGCGATTTTTTAGCATGTTGTTTCCGAATATTTGCGAATAACATGTCGGAAGTACTAATTGGTTTCAATCTGAAGGAGAAGAGGTACGATTTTTCCCTTGACCGCGATGGGAAGAAATTTTTCGTTTAGGGTGAAACGCTCGTAATAAATAAATTAAGAACAACCCAGGCTTTCCTCGACCGTAACAAGTTCTGATAATATCTTTCAGCGGTAATGTCCAGAATAGTATGGTTCAGCGAGTCAGCGATAAACACCGCGCACCGGCACGAATAAACCCGGACCCTACCTTCAGAACTGACAGCGGAACGATGATCCCAAGTATAATCTAATTGTTGACTAATTATCGAACATGTTTAACACTTTAAGTATTACCTACTTCTGAGATATGGAATTATTTATCCAAATGTAAAAAAAAATACATATATATACATAATATAATACATTTAGTCTACAAAAATTTCTCAGGACCTGCGAAATGCAAGAAGATTCGGAAAATATTTAGTATCATAAATCTTAACGTTCCAATTTTTATTTCACTAAATAAATTACTTTGATCTTATAGAATATTTTAGGCTGCTGGGTTGGCAGTGAAAGTGTTAACAAATGTTTGAAAAACATACAAAGAAAACGTAAACGTAAAAATGTCAAGAAGAGAAATGTTTTATGAAACACGAATTGATCAATGGAATTTCGAAGAAACAATATTTATAAGAGTGATCTCAAAACTGTAATATAGAAAAAAAAATGTAATTTCGAGCATCACTTCCGAACAGATCTTGATGAAGAGGCATGTGATAGAAATAACATTTGTTCCATTTCAGTTATTCTTCTAACTGAAGTATGGTTAATTCCATTATTTTGTGCTAATTATCGAGTAAATATGTGAATCAATATTTACTGCCGCTAAAACAACAGTAACACAATATCATTGTGTATAATATTACGATGCATTTTGATTATGACAAAACCAGTTTGTTGGAAGAACATGTGGTAAACCTTTCGTTTAGGGGAGGCAGCTCCGATGACCTTCACCTTGACATATGTTATTAACAAAAACATTCTGAACAATTTTTGTCATTACATATACCCAGTGCTCGGCTTTAGTTAGATAATTGCAAAAAACTATTGCTAGTACTGTATTGCATTTTCCGTTTTCGTGCACGCTCCGTGGCAACGTAAACCTGTTCCGGGGCTGCATCTGTTTATTTTTTGTTTGTAAACACGTTGTGGAGATGAGAAGCGACCATACCACACCCACCCATCCAGTGTTTCACACGCAGCCAGTGTTTCTAAAAAGAAGGTTCTCACATTATACAATATAAAATCAACTGAGACCAATACAAACAAATTGATATTGGTTTTAGATGATTTTATATTGTTTAATGTGAGAACCTTCGTCTCAGAAACACTGGGTGCGTGTGAAACACTGGATGGGTATGTGTGGTATTGTCGCTTGTGGTATCGTGTGTTGGATAATACATGTATGCTGTATTGGTCTCAGTTGATTTTATATTGTATAATGTGAGAACCTTCTTTTTAGAAACACTGGGTGGGTGTGAAACACTGGGTGGGTGTGTGTGGTATTGTGTGTTGATTAGTTTATATTGAAATAATTTAAAAATTCACGAGACTTGTAACTAACGCACCGATGTATACACTGATCGCTACTGATTCGTACTGGACCGCACATGGGTCACATTCGGATATATTGGTTCTTGCTATGTTTGTTTACCTAAGGTGTAGCTCGTTCGAAACTATGACAGCCTTACGTTGCCACGGAGCGTGGAAGAATACGGAAAATTCAATACAGTATTAGCAATAGTTTTTCGCGAATACCTCGAAAACTGAGACCGAGCACCGGGTAGTTGTAATGACAAAAGTTGTTCAGAATGTTGTCCTCGACAGCATATGTCAAGGTGAAGGTCATCGGAGCTGCCTCCCCTAAACGAAAGGTTTACCGAACATGTATGTAGGTATGTGACTTTTTGTTTCGAAACACTCGACGAGTAAAGTAACGTTAACAGGCCTCGTACAGACCTAAACATTTCAACGAACAGCGCGCCGAACCGCGCATTTCGGCGTGGCGCGGCGTTCAGCGAGCATTTCGGCGCGCACGAACGCGAACGGGTAGCATTTGCAAATCTGTTTGCACGACAAATAGCATATACTAAACATTCATAATATAAAGAATAAATGTTAAGAAATAGAAAGAAATTTATAAACAAAGACATCGGTGATTTAAATTATATCTAAAAAAATTATATCTCTACCTAATTTGTTTCAAATTATTAAAGAAGCCCTTGCTATATGAAAACATTGCATTTGTGCAAAATAACAAATAGTGCCAAGTTTAAACAATGTAAATCTTGTGAAAGTTTTTAACAAAATGGCTCAAATCGGGCAGAATAGAACCTTTTGCATAAGAAACTGTAGACATTTCTGAATATATTCTATAAAGTTTCAGCTGCCCTGTTTTAGTTGTACATCGATTTTAAAAAATAGTTAATGGGTTAAATAGTTCAAGCGCGCCGTTAGCCGAGGCGCGCCGTTCGACGCGCCGAAATGTGTTCCGAAATGCGCGGTTTGGCGCGCGGTTCGGCGCGCTGTTCGTCGAAATGTTTAGGTCTGTACGAGGCCTAAGGTTGCATTTGCATTTACTTAATTGACAGTTGGCGCGCCGCGCCGGGCCGACTGTGCCAACACGCGTCTAGGTCGCGCTCTGATTGGTCCGTGCTTTCGTTAATAACTCCTTAACAAAGCCATTAACGACACCATTTTTGCAAAGAAAAATGTCACTTCAAATGATCTCAGGAACCTTCCATTTTTCCGGATGTTGAAGGAATTTTGAGACACACTGTATAGACCTTTTTGTCTAATTATTTACATATTATAGTACATCTTTAACTGTCAACGATCATTGCCTCACTGCAAAAACCGGTTCTCGTACGATCACCGAAGTTAAACAGCGTTGGTCGCAGGCAGTGCTTGGATGGGTAACCGTCCGGTACACGCCGGGGGTGACCCCCCGGGTATGCGCTGCGTGTTATTGGCAAATAGGTGGTTCGGAACCCACCGTAATAAAAAGTAGGTCCCGCTGAAATTAGGCGATAGTGAGAGTGGAAGAGGGGGAGAGTGGTAAATGGATTTGAAACCCTAAGGGGACCAAATATAGTTACTAAGTAAGTACATCTTTAACTTTCTTAACATCTTCTCTATCTTAACGAAGAACTAAAGTTTATTGTGCATAAAACTTTTATCATTTGCGATGTACACATTATTCTTTATCATCAAAACATTTATGTTTTGTTTACAGTTATTTGGAGGATAAAATGAATTCGCATTTCATGATATTAATAAAAATGCAAACAGACTGTATTAAACTAAAAGAAATTAGATACAAATTATAAACGCGTAATATGCACATGAAATACCTTTGGTTTATAAGAGATCTGTGAAACTATGACATAGTTCTATCACATATGTGTAGTTACGAAAAATTGAACTCAAGTTTCATATAAGAAACATTTCTTATACAATGATATTTTACTAATATTATTGCATTGAATGTGCATCTTAGCATTATTTATTTAATCACATTCTGTCAATTTTTATTTTAAATGTTCTTATATACGTTTTGCTTTATTATTTTTTGATTCGAAGAATGGCGCTGAAGTGGAAATACATGTCTTAATATAAATATACACTGCTTATCAAAAGTTTAGATGCACCCTATTTTTTAAGTAATTATTGTTACTGTACATTAATGGCTGGTACCGCGATAATGGGAAGTCAAATAAGCTAACTGATTTTGGAAAAGGCCAAGTAATGGCACTTTCCTCCAAATTCCTCAAGATTATTTAATGATTTATGTAAATTTCCCTTTCACTTTTTCTGCTGAGGAAAGTGTCATTGTTTGCCCTTTTTCAAAATCAGTCAACTAATTTGACTTTCCCATTGTCGCGGTACCAACCAATAGTGCACAGTAACAATAACACTCGTAAATAACAGTAATAACAAGTCCGTCTAAACTTCTGATACGGCCCTTTTTCATATTTTGGGTAAAAATTCTTCCCTACAGTGTCATATATGAATGGTATCAGTAGTCATCATAATTTTTCAAGATAGTCTAAACATACGATAAAAGAAATCAATCAAAAATTCATCAGAGAGTATGTTTTTGTTTAAAAAATAAGGTGCGTCTAAACTTTTGATACGCTGTGTACATAATTGAATAGTATATGTATATAATGCGTAAAAATGCTTCCTCATGTCCTCATTTCTTAATTACCATCATTATTACTCTCATTAATAGCAAAACATGGTGAGATTTAGAAAAAAGTATTTCCGACTTTCAAGTGTGAAGTTTTCTACGAAGTATGGAAATGCAATTAAATATCCTACTACTATATGTATAAGTATGCTACATGCGTCTGCAAACACTAATTAGGGTTAGAAGTAATTTAGGTAAGTACTAAGGTTAAATGTAATTTATCACGTTTAGAACCACTCCGACAGCTCGAACTGGCAAAGAAAGATTTCCAACCCGAAGATTTAAGTATAGAATTATAAAAGTTTTTCCAATATGAATAACGAATTCAAGCAATTATGCTAATTTTCTATTACGTCTGAATGGTAAAAAATTGCTTAGACAATTATGAATAAGCTATCAACAAAAATATTAATTTTTTAAAGTAACTTTGTACATACAAGTCGAATGACATACAATATCCACAATCTTAAATTTTAATCTCACTTCGACTACTTTTCGCATGAATACTTTTGTCGCTGTAATCTTCCATTAGAAAATACATAAAAAAATTTTTTAAAAACCACGCTTATATTAAAGTGCACTAAAAAGGAGAAAATAATTTTTTTAGACATTAGCGACAATAAATAAAAGCGTGGAGCGCTAAACTATATTGACGCAATCTTCGTGGGCGCTCCACACTTTTATTTATTGTCGCTAAAAAAGTTATTTTCTCCTTTTTAGTGCACTTTAATATAAGCGTGGTTTTTAAAAAGTTTTTTTATGTATTTTTCTACTTTTTAGTCCGACGTCTCTTGATGAAGTCCGGAATGGGACTGAGCTCCTTCGGTGCGAAGTGGGTCAGTGGAGTGGGGGTGCGAACGCGTAGTGGAGTAGGGAGCGCTGGCGCGCGGAGTGGGGAACGCTGAACGCGATGACTCACTACCGTGCGTCGCGTCGCGAGATGTGTGACGGTTAATATTTCAATATTTTTTTTCTCCTAAATGCACAGTCTTTTTTTTTAATTTTTTTTTAAATATTGCATTGTCATCCAGATCTGAGCTATGTTTAAAGTTTCAAGTCTCTAGCTCATCGGGAAGTGGTTTAAAATTCGATTTCAAGATTTGATGCATACAACATCGACAACGACAATAACTCGGCAAGCTAATATAAGCATGGTAATAAAAAGAATACTTGTATTCGAACTCGCTGAATTCCTCCCGTTGTCTACTAATTGATGGGCATAAAAATTATAACGTGATACATAAGAACGATTGAAAGTGACATCAAAAACTTATAAAGAAAGACACAGAAAAAACTATCTATCATCATTTTGAAGTTTCTTCAAAATCGTATTCTCTATAGTATATGAGAAAAAATATTGATCTGTTCACTAATTACAAAAATAATTGAGGTGATCACGATAGGTGAGCCACCCTGCATACTTTTTTAGGAAAGCATACGAAATTTCTTTGAGGACGGAAAATATCTTGACTGACAACTTTTATACTACTTGTTTTATACTACTTGTCACTATTCACAATATGCAATAAGCATATCTATGTACACTACTGTGCAAAAGAAAGAAGCACCCAATATAATTATAAGATATAATTATGCGATTTGAACTTTTTTGGAAAGCAAGAGCAATTAGTTTACTATAGGATGTGAAAAGAAATTTTTTCAAAAATTGCTAGTTGTCGGAATTGCAGAGAAAATGCTAAAAGTTGGAATTTTCAACTTTTTTATGTGGGCCTATATTGAAAATTTGAAAGGTACATTTCGTAAATCTGTGTCAATTATATGCACTGTGAAAGTTTCATCTAAATCGGTTGATGCGGGAAAAAACGACAGGCATTGAAAGATGTAATAAGAATCCCTAGATTTATTGCAGTTACAGGCCGAAAATGGTGAAAAATTGCAATTTTCATCATCTTTAAACGTTTGTAGCTCATTGCAACGTCGACCGATTTTGACGAAATTTTCGTATTTTTTAAATTTTCAATATAGGCCCACATAAAAAAGTTGTAAAATGCAACTTTTAGTATTTTTTCTATAATTCTGATCTATTGCAATTTCAGAAAAAATTTCGGTAATTATTTACAAGACGCACTCCTCTCCGATTTTGATAAAATTTAAATATGTTATGCAGCTACACATTTTGAACAACTTTTTCCTTTTCCAATATAGGTGGGTCGCTTTTAGTTTTCTAAAAGCTTACGACTACGAACACCGTGGTCCCCGGTTCGAATCCCGCCGGCACCTCTGAAAATGCTTTTCATTAGAAAAAGATTTTCATGTGATATCTAAACTGTGGTGCCCCAAGGTGGTTTTCGGAACCCATCTTAATAATAAACTGTAGGTCCCGCTGAAATTAGGCGATAGTGAGAGTGGAAAGAGGGGAGATTGGTAAATGGATTTGAAACCGAGGGGACCAAATATCATTACTTTACATATTCAACATATCTGCCATTTTATGCAGCCATAGACGAGTATTTGTAGGAGGAAAAGAAATTATACGTGGTCGCATATCTCACTCTTGATCCTCGTGATAAGAAAAGTTGTACTTCAATCAAATTTTAAAATTCTGTTTTCGATTCCAACGCACAGAGCACCGATTCTCTGAATTGGACGTGCGTGGCAAGTAATGCGATATTGTATTGGTCACAGTAGGACCTTCGATCGAAATCGGAGACAAAATCAAAGAACTTCCGATAGAAATGAGATAGAGCGATGAAGTTTCTTTTAAATTAAAGCTGAAACTTTGCAGAATATGGTAAAAATAGGGAGATTATGGTACGAACGTTTTTTAACCTTGAAAAAATTCGTTAAACTTGCATAATTTCAAGAAAATGGTGGTTTTTCCAATACCACGCGCGGAAAAAATTTTTTTGTAACATGCTATACATCATTTCCCGTAGATTTTTTCACGCTGATTTCAAATCTCGTCTCAAAATTTGTCTACGACCGCAGGATTTTGCGAAAAACCGCTTTTTGTGAACAAAACTAATGCAATCATTTTTTCGTTGAAATGAATTGGTAACCCATTAGTTTGAAGGTATAGTATATTCTCATATATAAAAGACATTAAAAATAATCATAATGAAGTATTTGAACGTTTTGAGTTACTTACGAAGCATGGAGCACTTCACATCGCGTCATCACTTGACGTAGCGCTGTCATTGCTATTGGCACTTCCAGCAGGTTTTGTATAGCTGTAATGCAATATAAATTAGATATCTATTGTCCATAATTATAATTTCATTTACAGAGGAAGTAAGGTAAGAGAGAGAGAGAGTATTTAATCTTTTTAACTTACGTATTCTCATCAACGAAGTTTCTAATTTCTGGTGGCACTTTATTTTTTTTTGTACAACTTTAATCGATTTTTTATTAATACTCTTATTTCTTAAATCCGATATTGTAAAATGCTTGTTCCTATGTGGAAATTACTGATGCAGTAGAAACCTAGTCGAGCACGTACTTGAGATGCGAGACTTAATCGAGCAGTATATTTAACCGACCCGAAATTTTCATTCATATTAACAAAAAAATCGATTAAAGTTATACAAAAAAAATGAAGTACCACCAGAAATTAGAAACTTCGTTGATGAGAATACGTAAGTTAAAACGATTAAATACTCTCTCTCTTACCTTACTTCCTCTATAAATGAAATTATAATTATGGACAATAGATATCTAATTTATATTGCATTACAGCTATACAAAGCTTGCTGGAAGTGCCAATAGCAATGACAGCGCTACGTCAAGTGATGACGCGATGTGAAGTGCTCCATGCTTTGTAAGTAATTCAAAACATTCAAATACTTCATTATGATTATTTTCAAACTAATGGGTTACCAATTCATTTCAACGAAAAAATGATTGCATTAGTTTTGTTCACAAAAAGCGGTTTTTCGCAAAATCCTGCGGTCGTAGACAAATTTTGAGACGAGATTTGAAATCAGCGTGAAAAAATCTACGGGAAATGATGTATAGCATGTTACAAAAAAATTTTTTCCGCGCGTGGTATTGGAAAAACCACAATTTTCTTGAAATTATGCAAGTTTAACGAATTTTTTCAAGGTTAAAAAACGTTCGTACTATAATCTCCCTATTTTTACCATATTCTGCAAAGTTTCAGCTTTAATTTTAAAAATATTTCATCGCTCCATCTCATTTCTGTCGGAAGTTCTTTGATTTAGTTTCCGATTTCGACCGAAGGTCCCACTGTGCGGCCCAGCCAGTCGGGCGTCGCGCGACGTTTTTTTATTATTGTTTATTTATAAAGGTCGCGTTAACATCGAGGTTATTAGCGACCACTTTTGGTACACAATTATAGATACAGTGGTTTGTTGGCGCAATAATAATCAAAGGTTAGTGTTAATATGTATGCGTGAGTGTGGGGATATTTAGTTTTTTAATGTAGGTCTATATTTTTGAGGAAGTTAAGAACAAGCGCAATGATACGGGGCTGATTCAAATATAAACGGAAATTTTGGTAGTGTACTTAGCAAACAGTTCCGATCTGGATGGTGAAGTGAGGGGTTGATGGTCAGTGTATTAGGAAGGAGGCACCAGCATGATTAGCTCCTCCGCTTTGTATTGTCCTCAGTACAGCCATGAGTGAAAAAGAAGTTCCTTTGTCTGTTGCTCAACGCATTATCATAAAGTTTTTAATCAATGAAGGGGTTTAACCCTCCGAGATTTTAACTCGTTTGAAGGCACAGTTTGGTGATGAGTACTCCCAATGCTGATACCCACTTCTGACGCGATTTCTTCAACAGTGAACCGGCGATCATCATCAATAAGCTCTCGAACGGCACTGATCTTGTCATCTGCGAGACCTGACTTTATGATTAATGCGCTGTGCAACAGACGAAGGAAGTTTCTTTATAAAATATGTGTAATAGAAATATATATATATACTAGGGGGCTCCGCCTCCTGCTCGCTTCGCTCGCCAACCCCCGCGGCGCCACACTCTCTCTCTCTCTCTCTCTCCCCCCTATATTTCCCCCCCACTCTCTCTCCCCCCCTCTCTTCCTCTATCTCCCCCCTCTCTCCCTCTCTATCTCCCTCCTCTCTCCCTCTCTCCCGCTCTCCCGCTCTCTCTCCCGCTCTCCCGTTCTCTCTCTCTCTCTCCCGCTCCCTCCCTCTCTCCCGCTCTTTCTCTCTCTCTCCCGCTCCCTCCCTCTCTCCCGCTCTTTCTCTCTCTCTCCAGCTCTCTCTATCCCGCTCTCTCTCTCCCGCTCTCTCTCTCTGAAAAATACACACTGTCAATTTTCGGTTCCCCTTCAGAAGACAACCCGCTTCTCAATTTTCGGTTCCCCTTCAGAAGGCAACCCGCTCCTCCATTTTCGGTCCCCTTCAGAAGACAATCCGCTCGGCGTTTTAGGGCGACAGAAACCACAAAACTATTTTATATAATAGAAAGATATATATATATATATATATATCTATATATACAACAAATTAACGTAAACATTGCTTCAGAACTTAACTCACAAAAAACCAAATTTATACGGAGCCACATTGAAAACACAAATGTTAAACGTGTACATGTAATTAATATATACAATAAAATTCACAATATTTACGTTCATTTGTTTACCTCTAAATGCGAGGCGTTGCTATTACGCGTACCGTCGAAATATTTCAAATATTCTGGCAATTGATTCATGGCGATATTATCTTTCAAGGTCATTTGAAAGTCATTGTATAGCAGGTCGTTGAATTCGTTTCGACGTCGCCTATAAACAATGTTACGAAGTTAAAAATACCCAGTTCCATTAAAAGATATGACAGCGACCTTGATTTTTTGTTGAAAATCGATTTTTCTTTAAATTTAAAATATTGCAATTTCTTGTCGATTAAATACTGATTAACTTTGGTACGAAACACTTTTCTGTCCGACCACCTGAAGGGGCTGAAAAATCATGGGACTAATTTGCGCCGCACCCTGTATATATATGTAAGGTCAGAAATGGAAGAAACATGCACAAGGAAATCATATTGAACATTTACTGTAGTTTCTTCCATGACGTTGAAGATCACTGTGCAACATACTGATAAATTAAGTCGTCTCGATACACGCTTTCGTGTGATATAAAAAAATATACAGCATTCCATTTAAAAAATTGAAGGTCACCTTCATATCTTACAAAATAGAATAAACACAAAAAGATTACATACGCCATTGTATTCCGTATAAAAAACAGTAATACTTTTTTCACTTTCATTTTTTTCTAATATTTACTATTTACAAGAAAAATGCTGACTAGTAATAGTGTGAACAACCTGTATATATAGTACATATAAAGTATGTATATACATTCGAGAAATGTAATGAAGTAATTTGTTACATTTTAGACATTGGATATTTAGTGGAGTTTCCTTTATTTTCGATTACTTCTATTAACTTTTATTTTTTGTTGACATTCAACAATATTTTCTATAGGTGGCATCTCTTGATCGTGAACTTATCACACTCAAATTTTGTGTTCCCAAGCGGATTCAGATTAGGACCTAATGCCAGCCATGCCAGTAACTCATCAAAGTCTTGAAACCACTTTGTTATAATAGCAATTGAGTGAATTGGAGCATTTCTTGCTGGAAAATTGACTATGAAAGGTAATAATACGTCGTGTAACATCTCCCGGTATTCGACAGTCCTACAGTATTCAATTTATCCTCCAATTAGAAGAATTTTACTCATAATGCTACTGACTAACAGATTATATCAATAATAACGAGTGAAAGTTCCATCGATATTAAATGTTTTCTCGTCGTTCTATACTACTTGTTTGCTACTACTCGTTTTTGGATGAATTTTTCTGCGAACTTCAATCTTGCATCGACTCGACATGGCTCTTCTTCGACGGTTGGTTTCGCAAACATTTCTGGTATTTCAATCTTTCAGATTGTGCAGTCCACTATTTTTTGATGAGGTAGTTCCAATTGTTTGAATCTTTCTCACAACCGCACATTATACAGTATATAAAAACCGGATATAGTTTTGGCACAAGTTTCAACACGAAGTTTTAAGAAATTCTTAACTACACTCTGCAATCTGTTAATCAACAAACAATTCTGTACAACATAGCATAGTAAACAACTGGAAATTCGTATTGATTTCAAATACACTTTTTTTGACATTTAATCGAAACTTATTTAACCAAATCAACCGCTAGAAAGTAGAGAATCGGCATCAACAAACTCTGAAAGGCAACAGAATCTATAAATATTTATAAACCTAATAGTTTTGTTTTGTAACATTTGTAACTTAGCGGAAAAGAAGTATCAACAAGTGGAAATAAAAAATTGATTACATATAAAAGTTCATATTCATATTAACCCCTCCTAAATATATACGCAGATATGATCAGTGGTTTCTTGAAAGAACAATATTTATTAATGAAAAGGCAGGTGAAAAATTATCTACATGTAGACATTGTTAGACACTAGAGAGTTAACATTCCTGCAATAATATTACTTTTATCATCGTTGTACGGCCAGCAGCTTAGTGTTAATAAAATTTTGTCATCTGAATTAATTGCAGAATTAATTGAATCTTTTTAATACTTCCGCTACCTTTGACGTGTAAATACGTGACGCTCTGGTAAATAAATGATTCTGTAATGTTGCTGACGCAACTGTTGCGTTTTTGTTATCATTGAAGATTCGCTGTTTTCGCGTCTTCGTGTTTACAACAGAAGTACGATACCGCAATAACGTATGTACAATCTGGTTCACACTCCTCGTCAAAAAGATAGCCCAGGTATGCTATCTTTAATTTCTCAATGACGCAGGTAAAATTTTTCGTCTGTAACGTATGATATCAAAACATTATCAGAATATGTGCGGCTTGCTGGAAATAAGTCACAACGTCGTAGATGTTTGTATACAACAAAGAAAAACTGTTCCATACTAAGGTCGAAATGATAGCACATTCTGTTAATATGTTTAGCAATTGCTCAGTATTTCATGATCAACGAGCAAAAATTAGAGTACAATATTATATAAATTTGTAAGTATGGGACGCGGAGAAAAATTAAACGAGTCTGAAAAAAAGCAAATTCTTGAACTAAAACAGCGACAGTTATCAGTAGCGAAAATATCGAAAGTAATAAAAAGAAGTCGTAAAGTAATACACAATTTCTTAAAAAATGTTGAAGATCATGGCAAAAAGAAAAGTACTGGTCGGCCGTCATCGTTATCCGATCGTGATAAGCGAGCAATTTTGCGTGTAGCTTCCAACTCGCAGTTAACAACGAAGCAAATAATGGAAAAATCTAGTGTTCGTGCCAGTGTTTCAAGTATTCGTCGAGTTCTACTATCCTGCAAAAATATTAAGAGGCTAAAATTGAAAAAGAAACCTCCGTTAACAACGAAACACAAAGCGGAACGTTTACGCTTTGCAAAAGAAAGAGTGCATTGGAAAAAGAAATGGAGAAGGGTACTATTTTCGGACGAAAAAAAATTTAATCTGGATGGTCCTGATGGTTTCCAATATTATTTTCATGACATAAGAAAAGAGACAATGTCAGCAATTCGATGACAAATGGGAGAAGGCAGCGTAATGGTTTGGGCCGGCATTGGTTATTTCGGCAAGACAAGTATCAAGTTTATCAATGGGAGAATGAATAATGTCCAATACATAAATTTAATCAAAGAACAAATAAATAATCATGCAGTACGCGTTTCTGGATCTGATTACATCTTTCGACAAGATAATACATCTGTACACACATCAAGATTGGTCCAATCATATTTTAATGAAAATAATATATCTGTTTTGCCGTGACCTGCACGCTCTCCGGACCTTAATATTATTGAAAATTGCTGGGCAGAACTTGTTCGCGGATACTTTCCATATATACTTCCGCATATACGCAAATGGAAAGCAGTATCAACACGTACAAGAATTAAAAAATGCAATTGTACGCGAATGGGATACGTTAAGTCAAAATTATATCCAAAAACTATATAAATCGATGCCAAATCGTACAATAGAAGTAATAGAAAATAAAGAGGGATGTACCCATTATTAAATAAGTATATATGTTTGATAAGTAATTATTGTTAGTTAAAATTTATGTTCATTATTATTTTCTTATTGTACATGTGCTATCATTTCTTTCTTAAAATAAAACAATTTTTTTTGTTACACACTAAACCTTATAATATTTTTAATTATTTCCAACGAACCGCATATTCTGAGCTCATAATGTTTTGATATTATACGTCACAAACGTAAAATTTTACATGCGTCATTGAGAAATTAAAGATAGCACACTTGGGCTATCTTTTTGACGAGGAGTGTAATTCCTTGTTGAGGTCTGACAATCGGTTCACCAAAATAATAGTTATCGATACAATTCGGTATAAACGTAACAACAACAAATATACTAAAAGTAATAGTTCTTCATATTTCTGCGGCATAATTTTGCTAAACATTTAATAAATATATAATAATGTTTTTCTAAACTTGAAGAAAAGATAAATTAATATTATTTTACTAACAATACATATGTTTCTTCAATCTAAGTAAGTAAGCACTTAATTCGTAAGTACCATAATTCACGTATTCAAGTCAATCTATCCAAAAATGCATGTTTAATTTTTTCTCATAGTTTTAGCGAGTCTATAGAAT
This sequence comes from Lasioglossum marginatum, assembly GCA_028455795.1. Classification (NCBI taxonomy): domain Eukaryota; kingdom Metazoa; phylum Arthropoda; class Insecta; order Hymenoptera; family Halictidae; genus Lasioglossum; species Lasioglossum marginatum. Next base: position 2,783,970 of record CM052248.1, read on the forward strand.
ATTTTTTCTGTAAAAAATAATCGCATGTTAGAACTTCAGTGGACTTTTTCGAAATTTATGTATGAAAAGTAGAAAAAATACAGTTTTATATTCAGGCGGTTTCAGACAGTTTTATATTCTATTTTTATAGACAAATGTCTATAAAAAGCACCTACATATGTGAACAGACTACTAGGGATAAATCTTTAATTAAATTGGGGGTGTTGTAAGAGAATAAAAGATTTAATACTTTCATCCTTCGATGAAATTTGAAATTAGCACTGCAAATAGCTAACTTCTCAAATTTCCTACTTGGCTAGTATATCGTCACGCATTCCTCACTCGACTATTGGCCCAATCGGACATCTAATTTGCATCTCGTATTAGCATCCATCCGTGCTACCGTGCGGTAAATTATACGTTAGGTTGCAGTAATAATCTGGTCTGATGTACACATTACGGTACACTCTTTCATGCGACTCGGAATCCTATCGCAAACGATAGAAATGATACGTTCTAAAAGTACGTTATAGATCGCTTCTCACAAAATTACATGAATTTCGATATACGGTACTTTCAATATCTTGAAACCATAGCTGATTGTATTCCAGTAGAGATACAAAGCATCTCGCAATTGGTGGCATAAATCATATATATGAATCGGTGAAAATAATTCAAGTGTTTTTTTAATATTAAAATGTTAGTATAGAAGATGGAAAATATGTATAAGTAAGAAAATATGTATATATGTATGCATTTCTTATATTTATATATTGAGGAATAAACATAATACATACATACACATATATATATATGTATATATATATATATATATATATATTCTTTAAATTGTTTGGAAAATAATAATTAAGATAATACATATATTGTCATATTTGGCTACACAGTATTTGGAATAATCACGTATTGTTTTATTTGAATAGGTAAATCATATTTCATTAGATTATTTCGTTATTTGGAATTTATTTGAAATGATTTTTCATTTTATTTTTTATTTGATTAAACACTTTTTCTCACAAATAATATCTCAAAAACTCTCCAATCCCATCATGTCGTCATCGTCAATTGTGAATACAACGTTATCATTATATTATATGTATAGCTCGATTAATGAACTAATTTCGTTGAATATTTTTTATTTGAGTCAATTATTGTAAATAAAAAATTATTTGAAAATAAATGTTTTTCAAATGTTATTTAGCAAACAAAAAGAATAAATCATTTGAAATAATTTATTACATAATATATGTATATGTGAGCGAACATGAAGAATAAGATTCCAATTAATAAGAATGAAATGGAAGATATATATTAAAAAGTTGTACGCGTGCGTTTTTTCTGATTACGTTTAATTTCATCACTAACAATTAATTAAAAAGCAAAAAGAAGAGGATAACGTGTAACATGTATATCTTGCGATACCTCATAACTATAACTTTCCTATTATAATGTAACTATTATAGTTTTATTATTTATTATAGTTTTGATTTCATTTCAAAGAAAAATGACAAATACTTTTGGAAAAAAATTATTGAGTTATTTAAGAATTTATTCCTATTCCATTGAATTTTTTTGCTTCATTATCAATTGAAATTAAATAAACTTATTATACACTCCGCGACAAAGCGATAGGATACCTCTGGATTTCTAATGTTTCTCAAAACCAATGATGTGTATAAAGATTTTATATATATGTGTAGATTTGAGTTGTATCTTGTATCTTGTATCTATCTTGTATCTAATTTGTATCTTCTGCTTAGTAACATACCGACATAAGGCTTCGTACAGACCTAAATAGCGCGCCGAACCGCGCAACGAACCGCGCACCAAACCGCGCATTTCGACGAACATTTCGACAAACATTTCGGCGCGCCGAACAGCGAACGGAACGAGTTTTTGCTATTTCCAAAATT
>CM052248.1:2785979-2862480 GCA_028455795.1 Lasioglossum marginatum
CTGAAGTTACAAAAAAAATTTATTTACAAAAATTGTTCGGTATGAAGAGAACAATCATATAGTGTTATTTTTTCGGGATTATGATGGTGGGGAGGGAGGATTTCAAAAACAAAGTAAGTATTTTAAATGGAACCATATATTTTTTTTGTCATACCACGATAGCATTTTCCAAGACGAATTCAACGATATATCACATTATGTTATTTACTGTTACAAAACATTAGAAATTACAGGGTGTTTCACGCAAATTGTTTCAGGCCATGACCGTTATTAATGAATTTACGAAAAAATATCAAAAGAGAAAGATAAATAGTTCGAAGAGCGCTACATTCGTAGGCCCTTAGATTTTTTAGGTGCAACTGTGCATGTGCAATTAACAATTGCATCATTTCTTTAAATAGAAATGCATATTTTTTGTTGGATTATTCGATTCATTCTGTTCATTCTAAGTAAAAAATTATTAGGGTACCATGACAAAAAAATTATTTGTTCTCGAGATATTTTCAAAACCTATTTTTTTGCCTTGGTACCCTAATAATTTTTTACGTAGAATGAACAGAGGAATCGAATAATGCAACAAAAAATATGCATTTCTATTTAAAGAAATGATGCAATTGTTAATTGCACATGCACAGTTTCACCTAAAAAAGATCTAAGAACCTACGAATGTAGCGCTCTTCGAACCACTTATCCTCCTCTTTTGATATTTTCTCAAAAATGCATTAATAACGGAGTTATGGCCTGAAACAATTTGCATGAAACACCCTGTAATTTCTAATGTTTTGTAACAGTAAATAACATAATGTGATATATCGTTGAATTCGTCTTGGAAAATGCTATCGTGGTATGATAAAAAAATATATGGTTCCATTTAAAAAACTTATTTTGTTTTTGAAATCCCCCCTCCCCACCGTCATAGTCCCGAAAAATATGACACCGTATGATTGTTCCCTTCATACTGAACAATTTTTGTAAATACATTTTTTTGTAACTTCATATATGTATACAGGGAGGAGCACTATAAACAGGTCATCTGAATAATTCGCTTGCTTTTGAAGATAGAAGAAAATCTATCAGACCAAACTTACTTGATATCGAGGCGCTCGTAATCTGATGTCATTAATTTTTTATAGATGGAGACGTCAAGGAGATATGAAGGTCAACTCTGTTTTTTTAAATGGAACGGTATGGTTTTTTATTTACATTCTGATAATATGTTTCAAGACGGATACAATGACCTATTATGAAGGTCATTCAAGGTCACGCAAGGTCAACTGCAATAGAAAATAAAGTGTCTCAAAGCACTCTTCGAACACTACGACGATTTACATGTAACATGTTATTTACGTATTCTTTACTGCTACTTCAAGTGTTCAAAATGACGACCTTGAACGCGGAGACATAATCTAAAACGTTGCAATACTGATGATACTGCCTGACAAATTTCAGTTGTATCTATTACAGAGCAAGCTCTTTTTATACGTTCTTGCATGTCAACTGTGGTTGTTGGTTTTTCGCAGTACTTGTTCCTTCAATTTTCCCCACAAATAAAAATCTAATGGTGTCAGGTCTGGGGAACGTGCTGGCTATTTATTACTTCCTGATCGACCAATCCAACAACCTTTAAATATCCTGTTCAGTAATTTTGTTACATTTCCTGCTGAATGAGCAGGACATCCGTCTTGTTGGAACCATATGGACTGTCGCATGTGAAATGTTCTCTAACAATTCTGGTAAAACGTCTTTTAAGATTCTCTCGTATTTATGACTATTTAGCGTGCCATCAATGAAATATGGACCAATTATCTTATTGTGAACAAGGCCGCACCAGATGTTGACAGACCAAGGTCTCTGCTTGTCCACTTCTCGTAGTCATCGTGGATTATCTATTGACCAGTAATGCATGTTGTGACAGTTAACTTGTCCGTGGTTTGTAAATGTGGCCTCATCCGTAAACAAAATTTTATTCAAGAATATTTGATCATCTTGCAGTTTCCATAGGCCCCATTCGCAAAACTGTAAACGTTTTTGAAAATCATTTTCACTTAATTGTTGATGTAGTGAAATGTGGAATGGGTGAAATTTGTTAACTTCAAGTATTCGCAAAATATTTCATCGACTGATGCCACTCTCGTGTTCAAGTTGCCTCGTACCAACATGTTGATTTTGTATTACACTTGCTAAAATGTTTATCGTGTTTCCATCATCAGTTGCTTTTTTGGCTCGATTGCATTTTTTCTTATCCACATTTCCAGTTTCTCGAAACTTTTTTATAATGTTTGCAAAGACAGAAAGTGAAGGACTATTACGATCGGCAAATCTTTCACCATACACGCGTATCGCTTTCCTCATAATTTTATGACATTCACCATAAATGATAACCATTTCCACTTTCTCTGCTATTGTGTAACGCATTCTTGAAAATTGAACACTCAGATTGAATATTACGAAGCCGTACTCTAGTCGGTAGTCAAACTACTAATAACATTTCTGGATACAGATAAGCATACAATGTGATTGTATGTTTATTTATGTTCTGTAACCCTTATCAATACTTACAAGAGCGGTATGCCAACAATGAGGGAAGACACAAAAGTATTTGAAAAGTGCTTTGAGACACTTTATTTTCTATTGCAGTTGACCTTGCGTGACCTTGAATGACCTTCATAATAGGTCATTGTATTCGTCTTGAAACACACTATCAGAATGTAAATAAAACCATACCGTCCCATTTAAAAAAACAGAGTTGACCTTCATATCTCCTTGACGTCTCCACCTATAAAAAATTAATGACATCAGATTACGAGCGCCTCGATATCAAGTAAGTTTGGTCTGAAGGATTTTTTTCTATCTTCAAAAGCAAGCAAGTTATTCAGGTGACCTGTTTATAGTGCTCCACCCTGTATATACAGTGTTCACGCTATTACTAGTCAGCGTTTTTCTTGTAAATAGTAGATATTAGGAAAAAATGAAAGAGGAAAAAGTAGTAGTGTTTTTTATGGCGTATGTGATTTTTTGTGTTTGTACTATTTTATTAGATATGAAGGTGACCTTCATTTTTTAAAAAGTGTTGACCTTCATATGTACTAAACTTAATAGTTAACGAGATATTATCCAAAGAAGAAGGAAAATTATTTCGATAATGTCTCGTTAACTATCAGATTTAGGACATATGGAGGTTAATACATTTTTACTCAGAATTCGTTGGTCTATCGATTAATGATACAGAAAGTAGGTCTTTCTATTTAAAAAAATCAAGGTAACCTTGCAATCTCATCTATGCCTCCACCCACGCAGAAAATGTTTGTGTCACAATATGCCCCTCTCTATACCGTATCAGTTTTGTATACAACATTTTTTCATATTATTACAAATAACGGCAATATTCAAAGTGGACATAGTTATTGCCCCACCCAGTATACAAAACTGACACGGTATAGAGGGGAGCATATTATGACAAACATTTTCTGCGTGGGTGGAGGCATAGATGAGATTTCAAGGTCACCTTGATTTTTTTAAATGGAAAGACCTACTTTCTGTATCATGAATCGATAGACCAACGAATTCTGAGTAAAAATGTATTGACCTCCATATGTCCTAAATCTAATAGTTAACGAGACATTATCGAAATAATTTTCCTTCTTCTTTGGATAATATCTCGTTAACTATTAGGTTTAGTACATATGAAGATCAACACTTTTTAAAAAATGAACCTTCATATCTAACAAAATAGTACAAACACAAAAAATCACATACGCCATTGTGTTACGTATAAAAAACACTACTACTTTTTCCTCTTTCATTTTTTCCTAATTTTCTACTATTTACAAGAAAAGCGTGAACACCCTGTATACATATTGCTGTTTCATAATGTATGTTGGCTAACGTATAATGAGCAAACTAGACATTGATTTGAGGAAGAGTGTAATTACCCGCGAGCATTCAGAACAGTTCTGTAGCACCTATGTACATGTCTACTATTGCTTCGCTATGCTATTTAAATTTCTTTATAATTTTTACATAGAGATAGACACTTTCTTTAATATTACACTAGGTAAAAAAGCAAAATAATTCATCATATAATTAATATTTCTTGAAAATACCATCAACCATTGTACCATACTTCTCTGATATGTAGGCATGCAGTACTATTTTTTATATTTTATATATGCCCAAACAATTAGTTCAACAATCATTTTGATCGAATACATCTCTGCCAAGAGTAGTAGAATTTATATGCTCACTGTTTTGTTCTTCATTTAAGCTCTATGCTACAAAAGCAAATGAAGCATTTATCTTGTGTTTTCCACAAAAAACTCAAGACAGAAAAAACAAAAATTGTGAAGTGTTATACACCATTTTCTTACCTTTGATCAAATTTAAGATACATATAACTTGTTTCAATAGCATGGTGAATCCTTATACATAATAATTTCCAGTATAAATATGTGATACGTAAATTGAATTTTTTATTCACAATTGCACGTTTATTAGTGGACTTGTATATTATTTGGTTCATTGAAAAATTCTGTGAGTGCGAAAGTACACAAAGTCCATATCATTTGCATACTTGACACTAAAGTACAAGACGAAAGAAAATGACTCAGTCTATTTTCATTTTTTACGATTAATGATGGCATAAACATGCTTCGATGGAAAATTGTTAAATGAGTACAAAATTACAATAAATGCATTTTTCGTAATGTATGTAAATTTTAGTGATCGATAATTCTACATTTGAAAAAATTACATGATTGAATTGTTAAACACCTACCAAGTTCAATCACTTATTCATTTCTGTGTTTAAGATTACATGAAAACGTATTTCAAAATGTCAGAAACCACTTTGTCTCAAAGTATGTAAGGTCTAAAAATGTTGGACGTTGCTGAAATACTTAAAAATAAAGAGAAAGTTCAGTTTCTTTTTCGTCAGAGTGGATATTTCTTTACCTCTAAAATTATCCATCTCTGTTTATGTAACGTCACTTTTAGTAAGATTTTTGTGGCCAGTTATGAAACAACAATTATTATTTAAAACTGAATCAGATAGTAATCTCCTATGAGAATTGACTAACTCAAGGTCTCTATATTATATCAACTTCTTAATCTACGTGAACGAAAAGGAAAAAATGAAGAAGTTATAATTGATATAAATTGCCTGAAATGTAAACGACTAAGGTGAAATTATAAAGAGAAAGTGCAAATAAATTGTGAGTTGAAGCGCTTCATATAACTCTATCGCCATCGTTATTTTCTAATCTATCTCGTCTTGACTAACTGAACGTAGCAATAGCAATATGGAAGTATTTAGTTTTTTATAGGACATGAATAAGGTGTCGTAAAATTTTTAAAACGATTGTACTTCCTTAACACAATTTCAAATTTATTAAGATGATCTCGCTGGTAGAAACCTTACAAGAAATAAATTCGATAAACTCTCGCAGATGTAAGGGCACACTTTTTCACCTTTTTTGCGCATTAATTGTCTTGGATATTTTTCAATCAATTTTAAGAAGGGTCCGAAACTAAATCTGAGTTCACCACGCGATAGAGTAGATTTTGATTTATATGAAAACCGCCAAGAAAGGCTGTAACGATAAATCTCGTTTCCAATTGAGAAAATAAAATACTTTTGTAACAGAGGAAATGTTGACAATGATCAACACATTTAGACTTATATTTAGAGCACCAAAATTGTCAATAATAATTTCTTGCTTGCAAGAATGTAAAACAAAATGTAAAAATTTATTGGAGATTGTTATTAATGTAAGTGACGAATTTCTCTTTTTAAGAACAAACTTGTGTTATTATTATTATTTAAGTTGCTAGGAAACAATCGTAGATGCTATTACTGACTCTAAATATAAAAAAACTGTGATACTGAAAAAATTTTTACCATTTCGAAACTACAATATCGACTACTTATTATGATATTAAAGTGATTGACAGTGACTGAACAACACTGGGAAACAGTTGAACTTGCCCTAAATATCAGAGAATAGTTCCAGTAGTCTGATTCAACGTACCGTGTAATAATAGTGGCGCAAAATGTGCCCAGGTGAAACAATAAGGAGGAAATCGTGCTTCGATAGTTTCTTGTAAAACCGAAGCAAAACACTATAATGTTTTGCTACCGTCACCGGATACTGTTATACGTGAAACGGTAGAAATTCTTCTAAATATTATATTATATCATTATAATGAATTAAAATTTTAAAAGCGTACCTAATTAAAAAGCTTTTATGTATTGTACACGTTTGTTAACTAAGCTCTAATGAATTGCAAACTTCCAGAATTGATAAGACGAGTTAATTATTATGTTTCTCAAAGTAGTGTGCGTTACAGTTTATTTTCTATCATACCAATAGGAAAAGAATAATTTCCTAATAAATAATAAAGTTGATATTGCTTATGTTTCTTACGAGAAAAATAGTTCTTTAAGTAATTCGGGAATTTTGTTGGCTTAAAATTCCCATGAAACTGTACTTCTAGTATTATTCATTTTTCAATAGGATACTATTCAACGTGTATGACAATGATATTTTACTAAAAAGATCGTTCAAGAAAAAAATCGTCAATGTTTACTCTATTTCCCTATATTTTATAGGGCTATACATAGCCTCTCAAGACAATATTAATACATTTCAAATGAATAGCTCTATCACTCTCATAATTCGAGACTTACAACAGTGATTGAATAATCTAGAAAGTGCATTTATCCGCTAATTAAAGTGTTTATATCTAATGACATTAAATCTGTGCAAATCCAATAGTGCAGGAGATTCACAGCATACTAGAAAACTATGTACGCAACAGGTAAGCGCAAAGAAATTTTACTTGAACTATACGGTACTAGGTAAGGTGAAAGAGGGTCTCTCTTATGTGTGCAGTATATTTCAATATATATACATACATCTAACACTCATTATTCAGAGCTCAGTTCCTAAAAGAGCGGCACGAATCTTATACACTATCTTGTACAATCTGTACACCCGAGGAGGGTGTACAGTTTTCTTTATGAGTGAAGAAAATAATTATTTACCTCTTTTCTCTGTCATTTAAACCTGCTATGTTCCAAATACATGAAGATTCTTCCTATGATATCATGAAATAAATGTTTATTCGTGACAATGTTTATTTTATAATGTTAGAAAACGTATATAATGCCTACGGCACGCTTTCATACCTAGGCCCTCCGGGCGGGTTGCCCTGGCGGGCGGCGCATAGTGGGCAATTTCGATAAAATCTTTATTTTTTTTTATTATTTTCTCTATGTTACCGATATTACTGTGTGTCCGTACTGTCATCTAGCGGTTCTGATCGGTGCGCGATCGTCAGACCGAATCGTATCGATCGGATCATACATACAGCATACTTTTCAATTTTATATATTAAGATAAAAATATTATTGTTCATTGTAACGCGCGCGCGCGCGCGTTGAAAAATATAAATTTTGATTAAAGATCACGATTATACGTCTGTCTCAGATATACCTTATAACAATTTAACCTGAGTGTAACCTGAGATGTTTTTAAACATTTCAATCAATTTACACTGTAATAGCTATATGTATAACACTCGTACAATTCTCAAATTTGGAAATTTACTATTCAATAGAAGTACAATATAAAGATTTAATTTGTATTAGAATAATTAATAACAAATATTCTATCTTATTAAAACAAACTTCAAACTGCTCAAGTATGATTCAGTTATAATTTGTTCGAAACCATAATGACATCGTATTTCTATGTTTTTGCGGAAACATGTTTCATACTGCAGAATGAGATACACGATATTTGTCATTTGCTGATTTTTTATTATTATTCATTAAAAAATTTCAACATACCAATCACATTCATGTATTACAGTTGCAGATACATATGTATATCGTTCATGAAAACCTCAGACATTGCAAAACGCATGTCGCTTACTCGAATAGCTGACAGCGGGATACATACATAGGTCTAGGTCAACAATTATGATCTAGATCATTTGTATTTATTTGTCTTATTATCAGAATAATAATCATGGAAGTCTATTCTATTAGAACGGATTAGATTTGGAAATTGTCCAAATTAATTATTTGAAGAATAATAGTTACGATAATATATTATTTTATTGGGGAACATGCTGTTTAAAATAATTTTCAAATCATTTTCCTTTAGATTGTTTCATAATATGAAATAATTTTTCATTTTATTGTTCCTTTGATCAAGTACTTTTCCAAATAAAATCTTAAATACTTTTTAATCCTGTCTTGTCAAGTGTGTGTGCGTCTAAAATGCAGACATTCGATATACATAGTATTTCACATATACAATTAAAGTTACCACATTACACAACTCAATTCAACATTCTATGTAAAATTATTTGTTATTTTATTTAAGTTAAGTATTTGAAATAAAAAAATTTGAAAATACACTTGATTTAAAAATAACAAAGTATTTGAAATAATTAATTATCCAAATGTAATTTTTAATAAATGACAAAAGAAACGAGAATCGACAGATGTCATTATGTAAATAAAGTTATAATATAGAAATGTAATACCTTATTTTTTAAAAAAAGTTTATTATTGTGCAGTATATCGCAGTAGTAGTAGTAGTAGTAATAGTAGTAGTAGTAGTAGTAGTAGTAGTAGTAGTAGTAGTAATAGTAGTATAAAAATACAAAAAATATTTTGATTCTCGAAATATTTCCTTTAAATATCGTCAACTACTGTAGCCTATTTTATATATGATTTTTCGTGTAGGTACATACAAAAACAACTGGTTTTGTGTTCAAAAATAAAAAAATGTTAATTGAACACACGCTGTCAGGGTAGTATTGTCAGAGTCGATTAATTTCAGTTTGACCTGACACATGACGATCACCTACTTTCACAGGATCACCGAAAGTTTGACGCTAAAGATACGTTTTCCCTTTACTGACTGTGGCGGTAAACCGTTAAGTGGTGCTGGAAACCTTAACTTTCAAAATCTTTTAACAGGATTTCTTGTGTTCTAAGCCCTGTGTGGGGCGTGCTTTACGTATTTATCGTATGAGTACATTGTACGTGGAACAAACGTTCAGTTAATGAAATTGTTAAACAGTAGTGAAACTAAAATGGAATGGTCGATTTTACAGTTTCATATGCTGCAGTGTAATCGTGCATGAGCAGACATAAAATGAGATCATGAAAAATATATTTTTCAAATGTAATTAAAGTATAGGTACATACAATTACAACATGGTTTTTAATTCAAACTATTTAGGGATTGTAAAAGTGGGATATGCAGTGAAATAAGATTAATTAGAGCAATCTAGGTGATAAGTATATACTCGTACTAAACTCAAAAACTGTTCGGAAAGCAAGTATTACGTATACTAGAAAAAATCTAATGATCATTTAATACGATAACGGCATAAAAAATGATAGGCGTTCATTCCAAGTTTTTAGTAAAATATGTCAATGTACTCTTTTGGTTCTCAAAACTTTGAAGTCATGTCGAATTTGATATTCCTTTTTAATCGCTGTTCACGAGTTGCTGTACGCATGTTATAACGAGTTTAAATATCATTCGAGGAAAATCATTTCTACAAATCTTTACCCTCCATAAGAAAAAAATATAACAAATGCTTCCTATTTTGTAGATTTTCATGTCTATTTTTTGATATGACAACTGATATCTGAATATTGACCTCTGTATTTCAATATTTATTTGTTTTATCTGATTGACCTTTGAGGAAGGGGAAGTAATTTAGACGGAATTATTTGTTTCACGCTTGTTTCGCAAAACAGGAAATGTTTAGAGAACAAAAAATAAATACAAATAAAGGAAAGAATTGGTCTGTGGAAGTCACTTTCAATGCATTACAAATCAATACGTGCTAGAGATGGAAATAAAAATGCGTTTATTTGTTTAACGTCTCTCTATTAATCTTAAGATGACTAACTAACTGAATAAGAGGAGGACTTCTGTATAATATCAGTCACAATTACTTCTATCGTCTAGAATAACTCGAGAAAGTACGTTTATTGTTGTTTAAATTTTCAATTGTGAGTAATGTAGTAACAATGGTATTATAAATCATATATGGATAGCGTGCTTAGTCTCAAGATTGAGTCTCTTCAGGTTAATAATGTTACCGCAGTAATGACACCGCCGTCGATACATACGTCCAAGCAATAAGAACAAAATGATGCGAGTGTCATTTACGTATAGTTGTCTTATACGCATGATTGTATTCTTTGCTCTAACTCTAACTAGTACAATGGCCACATTCCTCATCGCTTTCAAATAAGAAATTATTCATATTTACTTACGTAAGGTCGCTGACAGACGTAGCCTATATGTGCGCACAGCCGGGTTCATTAACTGACCAGTAAAATCCGTCTTTATGTAACACACAACAGTTTCGTGGAGGTGAGCGAATGGAAGGAAGAAAACCACGCGGGACAAGTTTCTCTATCGGCAAGGTGCTACACGCACATTTTGTCGGTCGTACGCAATTAGAATGTGGTCGCCATTTCCCTCAGCCACGATATCCCTGATGTATGTATTTCCTCTTCAACAACTTTGCGTCCTTTTCACGTTTCAATGAGATACGGTCATCGCGGTACTGTTAGCCGGCGCTTGATAGACAGGTAATCACTGTACACGTCGATAAAAGATCACATTATCTATCGTGGTCTTTTCAATAATCAGCACCAAAACAAACAAATGTTCCACCCTTATGAGTTGTGATTAATGGTACGAATATTAATAGTACGAATATTAATAGTGAACGGATTCAACTATTGTAATTATTGCTGCCACTCGATCGACTTGATTAGTCCCAGCGATAACTTTGCGATGAGAGAGACAAATTCTCGAATTTGTTTAGAATACCCTCCTTTCTCTCTACTCTTCGAGAAGAGAGCACTCGAACGGATTTACTCAAGGACTTCCTCGTGTGTCGCGTACAGACCATGCGATTGATCAGATTATCGACCGAACTGAATCCAAATCAAAATCAAAATGAGAATGAAAAACAAAAGCAAAAGCAAAATCACTGCAGTGCTATAAATATTTAGAAAACTGGAATTCAATGCTGCGTGTATCGATATTCGCGCACCATGGATAACGGGTTACGTCCGAACGGAAGTCCGCTCATTGTCGAAAGCTCAAGTGACCGAGCTCGAAGGTGAGTCCAGATCCGCGCGTGTTCTTCGGTCTTGTCGAATCACCAAGTGAATGAGGAGATAGTAGAACGGTAGTGCAGCGTGGACCACGGTAACGAGAACGCGGTACCCACCAACCGGCTAAAGAAAGTGGTAGGGACACAGGTAAACGTACGTCCTCAGAAACGTCCGTATGCTCGCATCGAACATCGCCTCATCTTGCCTCGCCTCGCCTCGTCTCGTCTCGTCTCTCGCTGGCTTCTCTTTCGCAAAATGAATGACTCCGATCGTTCGACTCTGCCGACTAAGTATATGACCACCGATATCAAGTGGAAATTCCATTAGATAGGATATAGCAACCTACATTTCAACTGTATTTCAATTATAAACCCTTAAACTATCACGCTAACGATCTACGAATTTATTCGCTGTCACTTTACACATTTGTATATTGTGTGCAAAAGTCTTTGCCACACATATTACACTAGAAATTTAGCATATACATATATTTTATTATACTAATATCATTATACATACGTATACTGTACTGTTAACAATTATATAACGTTATAATATTATATAACGTTATAATGTTACAAGTTTGGTAAAAACTGATATTTTGTATGGCCATCTTTTGCCTTACAATTAGTTGCAATGTCGATTTTTCTCCATACAGCTTTCATATTATTTAATAATAATCTCGATTGGGGAATTTTTTACTTTCTGGTTTTTAATCGACTTTTTCTTTGTGCTCTATCCAAAAAATCCCAAAAATTTTTAATAATATTTAAATCGTAATTGTGTGATGACCAACTTATAACTCCTTCATTACATTTTCCACTAAATAAGGGAATACACGTGTTATTACAGCATGGTAATAAGTATGCATTATTGACAGAGACTTATTTAACTACGAAACCAATTTTACGTGGATGCCTTTGGAAGACTTTTGATGCCCTAAGATTTTTCTTTAAATCCAATTCTGTTTTTCTTGTCGCATATATTAAAATTGTTGTATACAGTGATTAACTGTCAAAATCATCTGCTTATTTAATTCTTTTTGTAAATTTTAATAATTTCAAACGGAAGGTAACTATAGAAACATTTCAATTTTATGATCATAAAATATTACCTCAAAAAACATATGTAAAATATGAAGAAAAGAAGAGTATGAATATAAAAAAGATGAAGTATGAATAAAGGAGTATGAATAAAAAAATAGACAATGCAACTCTACACTCTTTCTACATTCTTCACTATTTTCTACATCTGTATCTTTCAACCTTGTACCTCACTCACTTTTAGATGAGTTTTTTGTATACTCATAAGAAACTTTTGGCTATTACAAGTAACTCTTTAGTTAATTTGCACAATACTACACGTTTTTCATCACATTCGATTACCTTCGGGACAATCGTAAAGCAATCGTTCTTTCATGCTTGTGGAAATATGTTTCCGAACATTATCCAAATAATTGTGGAATGTATACAAACCATATAACTGTCTGACGCTCTCGTTTAGATATCTTTTAAAACATTTTACACACATATATCTATTTATTCGTACTTTCTTTAATCAAAAGCAAATTATGTGCATTTCCAAACCGTAGCTGACCGGTTGGTCACCTTTTTTATGAGAGTAAACAATCGAATCATTAAAAAATTGACTCGATCTTTTACACAATGCTTATTGTTATCGTATAATTATGACCAGAATCTTTTTAGACGATTCACTGCTTACAAAATGGCGGCAGATGATAATTTTTAAAGATATTTTTGAAGAAAAGTTTGTCCCATTTTGTCTAAAGAAAGAAAGTAAAAATAACCTCTACTTTGGCAATGAACTTAACAAAAATGATTGGATCAAAAGTATGTATGATCGGGACTGTTCATTTGTTTGCAGGAGTTCACAGTTTGAAGGATTTTAGAGTTTATTTCAATATAATCACATATAATGAGAATATAATAAGAAATCTCTATACGATTTGCCGTCTATCACTGAACTATTATTTATTACCAAGTAACGGCGCGTCGTCAATTCGTTACCGATCGTCGTCGTTTAAAACCGTCAGGTGTTCCCGCCGCGCGGCCGAATGTAAAGGTACACTCACACCGTTATTCCCCACAAGTATGAAAACGAGATCAGCGAAAAGGCATTGTTTAAATTAATTTTTTAACTAAAGAAACAGGAAACAGAAAAGAGGTTTTCTAGGAAGTAAGAATTTTTGCTAACTACAATGTCGATTCAGTTCATAAAGAAAAATATCAAAGCAAATATTACCAATACTTATTTCTATTCCATCTATTCCGAGTCCGGCATACTATTTATGAATTTTTCAAGCTAGCCAATATTGTGCAAGCGCTGCCGCGCCGGTTATCCTTCGCTAGGTACGCGGCCACAGCAATGTCTCTACTTTCAACGTCAAATTTTAACAACATCAACGATTATTAGGAGCACAAGTCAACACATACGTACGCTATAATTTTCACGATTTTTAAACCTCTGAACATTTTTTCGGAATCATGTTCTAATCTAAGCCATGTTATTTGTTCGGCGTCGACCGTTATTGAAATCATCATTTGCATCTTGCATAAATCCATTCATACATTTTGCAAAATGTTTTGTCAATAGGTTCTTCTGTTAATAGTTCGTATACTGATGATAATGCTACTGATTTTCAGTCATTACCATTATTTGATTAGCCGGTGCGCTCCTGATTAAACATTTTTATCCGCAAATCTCTAATAAAGAAAGGTAAAAACGAATTCGATCATATTTAATTGTGTTACGCTTCCTTCGAACCGAAAACCATCCATCAGAATCGCAAATATCAAATTAACTTTCATTTGCGAGTAGCATACTCGTCTGAAAAGAGATATTTATATTCATACTAGGGGGCTCCGCCACCTGCTCGCTTCGCTCGCCAACCCCCGCGGCGCCACACTCTCTCTCTCTCTCCCGCTCTCTCTCCCTCCCGCTCTCTCTCCCTCCCGCTCTCTCCCGCTTTCACTCTCTCCCGCTCTCTCTCTCACTCTCTCTCTCGCGCACTCTCTCTCTCCCGCTCTCTCTCCCGCTCTCTCTCTCTCTCTCCCGCTCTCTCTCTCTGAAAAATACACACTGTCACGGCGCTCAATTTTCAGTTCCTCTTCGGACGGCAACCCGCTTCTCAATTTTCGGTTCCCCTTCAGAAGTCAACCCGCTCGGCGTTTTAGGGCCTCAGAAACCACAAAACTATTTTATATAATAGAAAGATAGCATCTTCGTGCTGATGATAATCGTGAGATCTTGATTTTTGCACTAATTTACCACGATAATTGTTTTCTCGTTTTCTTCAGATTTTGTGTTCATTAAGTGGTTTTTCACGTACACAACTTTCGGATATTTTATCATAAACCCATTTTTACTTGGTGTATAATACTAAATTTCGTCATGATCATTTCAAATCATTTTGTTATTTCTTTGAAAATAATACATTGGTGTTTTTAAATCTTTTTAACTGCTCTACTGTTTTAAAATGCAGTTTAGTGATCACATTGCCTAATTACTGTGATTTGTGGTCCGGCGTAAGGGATATTGCAATTGTTATTAGTGCATATCTGTTGGCAAATGTGAACAATGATCGTGAGTGTGGAAGCATTTTACTGGAAGCACTTTATCTGGATAAAATAAACATACGATTCATTTATCCGAATGTAGCAGGAAGGACATGCATACCTACGTATAAAATAGTCAGTGACTAGCTATTACAGTTAATATCGCTCTACACGACTTTCGTTCTATCCGAAAATAACCAGCATAACTACTATGCCTAGAGGCAATATGATCGCAAAGAGTTAAAATCAATATCTGCTCCTTTGCTTGTTCACGACTCAACGATAGCGCGACACTGAAGCTACGCTCTGCGTGGCCTATCGCCGAGTGGACGTCAGTTTTTCGTAAATAATTCAAAAACAAATCACTTCATCGCGGAATGGCAAAGGAAAATGGAGCGGTAGCCTCGGAAAATGCATTTACGCACTAGCTACCCCCTAAAGATGACAGTCGGGGGAAGTGTGGGGCTCGCTTGCGCAATACCCACTAAAAACCCCACCACCCAGGGGGTCCTCCTCTTGACAATCAAGGATGAAATGTAGTCAGGGACCCACTCTTCATATTACATCTGACTACTTTATGTTCACCTGATAACACCACTCAAGCCTCGGAGGGCCTAATAAGGGCCTACCCACTAATTCCACCCCGATAAACTCGCAGACTAAATAACGAGGAGGTCAGGAACTCAAACCCGAAAGTCACTGGCCGCCCTTCTTTCCCAACAACAATCTATCCCGGGCGAAATGAAGCTCCCCCAAATACGTATCTTGGTAGAACCCCAGTGCGTCACCCACACGGTGTCCCCCAGCTATTTGGCTGAGCGCTACGAGTTCCAGCTCGACACGGTGGTGCCCACCCTGGTCGAGGGAGGAAGTCGCTGTTCACGGAAGGAATGGTCCAACGGTCCAGGGGCTCGTGGTGCCTAGTCGAGTGGTTCACGGTAGCGGGGGATACGTCTAGTCAGTTGAGTGTTTTGACATTCCTGACTAGTCCCTCATTAGCCCAGGGATGGTTACGGTAGTTTAGTTGCAATTTCCGACCTTCAGCCGAGAGACCCGAAATACCCTTTGTTACGGATCGCGCGATCTGCTCGGCGGCACGCGAATTCGTATGGAACAATAGAGAGAGAGGGGGTTGCTAAAATCATAATAATGATTCGCGACAATAGAGGCTCTTCGTCAACCCCGACCCCCATCGTTCTGACTTTTGGGCTCAACTGATTACCCGAAACGTTATTTGCTTTTTAAAACCCAGCGTTGCTTGAGCTAAAACCATGCCACTTACAAACGGGGAAGAGAAAAGGTCTTAGTGCTTCTCTGGCCTTCTCTTATTTTTTGCTTAATTCTCTTTGCTTAATACTAGTCTTTTGCGTTCTCTTAGTATAAGTAGTGCTAAGTGGTGTCGGATTCTCTTAGTTGAAGTAAGTTAGAATTTTATGTTTTAATAAAGTGGACATCTGGACTTTTCCTGTTAAACACTAAGCTATTAATTCTAGTGCCGTTATTTCCACTTCCTTCTACGACCCTGCTATTCATTTACAATCTTTTTTTACGTGGTAACAATTCCTCATTGCAGATTCACTGCCCTCCCTGAAGGAAAGACGGGCGGACGCCCACCGGTGTGCCGGGTATACCCGCTCATTCCACGACGATGACCATCCTTAGGCTAGATGGGGAGGGGATTCAGATCTCATAACCGAACGCCACTGGCCTCCCTCCCGCCTCATGATATCCCGGGGGAGTGAAGCTTCCTCCATAAAACCTACTCTTACAAGAGATCCCGTGCAGGTCACCCGCCCGATGCCTACCCCCCGCGGGCCGCTCGGCTGTACGCAAGCCCCAACTCATCATTGATGTATGTGGTCATACATATATAGATGGTATGGCGTGGTGACGCGCGACGACGCATGCGCGCTCGGCAGAGAGATAGAATTCATAGAGCATGATGCGAGGTACACGGAGTTGAGAGTCAGTCTTGTGCATTATTAATTATTATTCTTTATTAAACGTATATATTGTCACGCTGCCTATTTTCCGAGGACGGAAAACGAGGCGGCTTCGAGTTTTTACAGGCCGAGAGACCGGGCCACGCTCGGCCGCGCGACACGGTCCACCCGTGACAAACAGTCGCCCGCAGATTCGGATTTTTCGAGATTTTCGAAAGAGAAACTTTACTGTTCGGGCGTCAGACACGAGGTCGTGTCACGCGAAAATTTCCGTACTGACCGCGAACCGCGAAAATGAATTCCGAATCCGCGAGAACTGCGCAATAACCGAGGATAGCTCACGAACGGGCACAGGATTCTACGTGAGACAAGGAAGGGGCATTCCCCGCGGCGGAAACGTTTCTCAAATGAAATTAAAGCACTGATTATTTCGGCAAGACAATATCCTTTATTTGACAGGTGATAGGAAGCTGCCGGTAGAGGCCGGCGAAAGAAAATGTTTGCCGACGCGCCTACAAAATACGGCAGATCGTCGGCCGTTCGCGCGTACAATTTTCCGGGCTTCCTTCCCGTCGCGTCGAGCTCGGCAGTCACAAGATTTCGCGAGTGTAATACAAGCCTTGACGGCACGAATCTGCCGAGCTCAGATGGAATACGCGATTTCCCGACGACTGGCCGAAAGACGTAACGAAAGCGTAAGAAACGAACAGGCACGTCGCGCCGTTGCACCGAGGATGTCTCGAGGATCGCACTTTTTGAAATCGCCAAAATCGGCAGGAACGGAATCTTTTCAGAGCTCAATCCCAGCCCTGGCCGACCCACGGCCTCGCGCCCCCTCACGGTGTAGCTAATATCGGTCTTCGGCGACGCCGGCGGACACGTGGTATCGCAACGCGAACAGAACCGAGCCAACACGAAATATCACACACTTATTATCACAGCCTGACCGGCACCTACCAAGTTGTCAAATGACCTCGATTCTGCTTTTCGGCAGTCGCAAAATTACTATTTAATTACGCAGTCGTAAACTATAAATAAAACTTAAAACGTAAACTCTAATCTTTACTACGTCCTACTTCGCGTCGGCTCGTGCGACGCTCGGGCGTATCGCGTAAATTCTCGCGGCAGGGACTAATGTCTCCGCTTCGGCCCCCCTGGCCTCCGGCAATTGGTAAATTCGCCGGGGCGAGGATCCTTGGTTCTGCGTCTCGTGCGAGGGTGGGCCTGGGCCGTTCCGGCAGCATGACTAGTGCTGTTCTCCGGATGAGGCACCGTCGAGGATGAGCAGGTGTCCGTCTCAAATCCACGGTTTCCTCGGCGGCGCCTCCAGGCTCGTTGGCCCGGGCTCAGCCCAATCCCTGCTGGTACGGCACGAACGATGATCCGCGATAGGATTTCCGAGCGCCTCTTCTCGAGGTGTCACGCCAATCAGGAGCCGGAAATAGGTTCCGGGCCCCTCACGGGGTCCGGCTACGGTCCTGAAACTTCGCGTCGCTCCCAGCGGCAATTCGTTCAAAATGGGTCGCAAAGGGAAGAATACGAGTTTCGATGTGGGGCAGCTTGTAATTTTTCATCGAGAAAAAGGAAAAAGCTATCGCAAAATTAGTGCAATGCTTCGTATAAGTAAGAGTACTGTTGCAGATATCTGTCGACGATTTTATATTGAGAATCGCATTGATTCTATTCCGCAAACTGGAAGACCGAGTCTCTTATGTACGAGGGAGAAAAGCAAAATTATTCGAAAAGTGAAAAAAATCCGCGTTTAAGTGCTCCAAAACTAATTAGTGAGCTATTAGGAGAAAGCTCCAAGAATGTGTCAGCCGAAACAGTTCGGAGAACGCTGAGGCAAGCTGGTTACAATGGAAGAGTAATTAGAAAGAAACCGTTTATTAACGAAAAGAATAGGAATAAACGAAAAACCTTTGCAAGAGAGCTAATTTCTAAGGATGAGATATGGTGGAAGGATGTCATATTTGCTGAGGAAAGCAAATTCAGTCTGTACAATTCCGACGGAAGAACTATGGTGGAAAGCGAATGAAGAGTTTAATTTTGAAAATACAAGAGGTACAGTGAAACACGGCGGAGGCAGCGTAATGGTCTGGGGTTGCATTTCGTCATATGGAGTCGGTAACCTAGTGTTTATTGACGGTATCATGGACAAAAATCATTATTTAAATATACTCAAAAATAATTTAGTTAAAAAAAAATGGGGCTTAATAATAATTTTAAGTTTTACCAAGACAACGACCTCAAGCACAAGTCACGTATTGTGCAAGAATTTTTATTATACCGATGTCCAAAATTTCTTCATCCTCCGCCCCAATCACCGGACCTTAATCCTATCGAGAATTTGTGGGATGAATTGGATAAAAAAACTCGAAAAACCCCAATTACATCGATAGCCGAATTAATACGAAGACTTGCAACTGAGTGGTCGAATATAACTGTTGAATATTTAAAAAAAATTACAAATAATATGCCAAACAGGTTAAGACATGTTCTTAAACAAAATGGTTATGCCACGAAGTATTAAACAAATTTTGTAATGCTAAATTACATTGTCTAAATAGAAAAATTAATATTGTCCGAATATTTTTGTGAGCCACAAATGATACATTATTTCTTTTAATAATTTTTACTATGAAATGTATGTATATTTTTCAAATAAATTATTTATGATTATCAACATTAATAGATGTATTATTGCTAGAAACAATTCCCAGGACGATTGCTTTATCAACAAACGAATTATCAAGTCGTAAAGTTAGTTATAGCTAGTGTCCGAATATTTTCGTGACCGACTGTATATTCAAGAAGTCGAATCATGTTATTCACCGCAACGATCCTAACAATTGGTAGCAGGGCGTGGTTGTGGTAAAATGGAAAAACGACAAGTATAAGGTTATGGACAACACGTGGTGTAATAGAGGCTAACGGCACGTGGTGACAATATAGAAAATAGATAGTGCTTAAAATCAATCGTCGTGTGCGAATAAGTGGCGGAAAAATGGCAGAAACAACGGGAATACCGCTGAGCAGAATTGAATTGCTAACCGGCAAAAATTACCACGTGTGGGCGTTAAAGGTGGCAGCGATACTCAGAACGCGGAAGCTGTTCCGAAAATGATGAAGCCTTTGGCGTTATAATCACGGCCTTGTCAGACAGTCAGGCAGGTCAGTTTTTAGTAGAAAACAGGGCAAGGAACGTCTGGGAAGAGCTTAGACAAATGTACGCTGGAGACGCTGAGAATAAGCGCATAGACATTGGCCTAGAGCTGAAAAATGTCAGCATGAAGGGCGAAGAGACGGTGAGTGAATATATTAGCAGAGCCAAAAATATAGCATCCAGGAGTGCTGCGTTGGGGTATCCAATACCAAAAAGAGAGATAGTATATTACATAGTGCGGGGCACCCACCACAAATTAGAAAAGGCAGCGATGTGCCACGTTGAACGAAGTACAACACGCATTGAAAGAGGAGGAGGAAAGGATCAGCCAAGCCCAAGGTAATAACGTACATAATCCACAAGCATGGAGAAGTGAAAAAGCATATAGGGCAATCAACGATGGAAGGTTCCGGTCAAATAGGAATAGTGGCTGTTTCATATGTGGAAAGAAAAACCACCTGGCAAGAGAATGCTTTCACCGTCAAAATAATAGAGGCGAAACATCATACAATAGAGGTGAATCATCGTACAATAGAGGAAATACAAGGAGATATACGAGTGGTCCAAGCAGACAACAGACAACAAGGAGAGAACGAAGCAGCATGGCAGTAACGAACAGAGACGAATTTACATTTCAGATAACCGAACAGTATAATCACACAGAAGTGATACATAAAGACAAGAGGACACAGATATGGACCCTGGATTCTGGTTCGACATCTCACATGAGACCGGAAATAGGGGTTATGAGAAATATGATACCGTACCATTCAAAAGTGAATTTGGCTGAGGATGGAAGGAGCGTAGAGGCAACCGCTAAAGGTGACGTAAAGATAGCCATCCGAACATATGAAGGTACGAATACAGTTAATATTAAAGATGTACTATTTGTGCCAAAGTTACGTACTAACTTGTTGTCAACACTGGATAAGCAAACAAGGTAGTTGCAGAGGCAGAAGAGAGAAATGGCATATTCCTTTTAAAAGGCGAAACGATAGAGCAAGCGAATCTTATGAAAGAACGGAATTCTCAAGGAGAACGAGAACCAGAAAAGGAGAGACTGGGGAAGCAAACAAAGGGGAAAACATTAGAAAAGATGCTATGCCACAAGCGGTTGGGACACGTGTGCGACGAATACCTGGAACAAATGATAAAAGCAGACGCAGTTAGAGATATGAAGTCAACCAGAGAGAAATTAGGCATATGTGAGAGTCACAGAAACCACATCAGGCAAAGAGTCCCATGTCTACCCAACCATTACAGCTGATACACGGATTTATGCGGGCCAATGGCAACACCCTCAATTGATGGAAATGTGTATATATTTGTATTAGTCGACGACTACAGCAGATATATGACTACGCTTTTGCTAACAACCCACCCTACAACCCACAGAGTAATGGTATCGCGGAGAGAACCAATAAAACACTCCTAAACAAGATGCGTACCATGTTGATGGATGCAGATTTGCCAGAAAGATTCTGGGGAGAAGCTCTGATGACGGCAACATACTTGAAGAATCTGACGACCACAAAATCAGATGACAACACCACAAGAGAAGTGGAGTGGATGGAAACCAAGTGTTTCATACTTGGAGGAACAAGCTGCAACCTCGAGCCAGATCTGGAATTTTCGTTGGATATTCCTTAGAAACCAGAAGATATAGATACCGAGGAGAATCGGGTATATAATGCCAGGACGGTCAAGTTCAATGAACAAGAGAAAGGATCCAGACTGTTAATAGAAAAGCAAACGATAGAACGAGATGGCGGTGCTGAAATATCACACATAGATGAGGGTTACATAATCCCTTGTACTGCGGGTGAAGAAGTGGAAAACGTGGACATAGGAAACAACCCAGGATGAAGCATCGACGCCCGATAACCTAGAAGGCGAGGACAGGGGAGAAATAAACTCGCTTGAAGGAAAGAAAAGAGGAAGAAAATAAAAGGAAAAAGCAACCAGAAGATACAAGAAGAGCATATGAGAAAATTGTCAGAGAAACTCAGGCTAGATGGAGCAAGAAGATCTGAGAAAATAAAAAAGAAGCAAGAGAAAGCATATAGCACAGAAAGGATCAGTAGACAGAAAATGTTGAAAGAAAGCCATGGAAGAAGAACTCAATCAATGAGGACACACCAAGTGTGGGAACTAGTGACAAGAGAAGAGAAAATGAAAGTACAGAAGAGTAAATGGTTGTACAGCAAAAAGAAGGAAGCAGATGGAAGAATCACACGTTACAAAGCCAGGCTAGTGGCAATAGGATGGCAGGAGGATATGAGGAGTCATTCGCGCCTGTGATAAAACTGGAGACTGTACGGGCAATGCTGGCAATGGCGAGTATATACAATTTAACAATTCGACAATATGACGTAAAAACGGCATATTTGTATGGGATCTTGCAAGAACTAATCTACATGGAGCAACCCCCAGGCTACGATAGCGACAAGCATATGGTATGCAAATTAAAGAAGAGTATTTATGGATTGCCACAGTCGGGTCATTGTTGGAATGAAAAATTAGATAAAATCTTAAAAGCAGTAGGACTCATAAGACTGAAAGAGGATCCGTGCGTATACAGATTTGAAAAGAACGGGCAATATCTATTAATTGGCATATATGTAGACGATTTCCTGGTAGTAGGGTCAAGTAATGAAATAATAGAAGATGTAATGTCAATAGTCAGGCAAGGGTTAAAGATAATCGAAAATAAGGAGAAATTCTTTTTAAATATAAAAATAAAAGAGTTCAAGGGGGGAATAGAACTATCACAGGGGGCGTATGTTGACAAAATTTTAGCTACAGGTTGGAAGAGTGCAATACCGCTAGAACACCCATGGACGTAAACCAAAACTTGAATGAACACCAGGACTCACCCGAGGTAGATAAAGCATTGTTTCAAGAAATGATGGGTTCACTAATGTATTTGGCGGTAGGTACAAGGCCAGACATAGTCTTCAGCGTAAGTTACTTATCAGAGTATTGTCAAAAACCAAAGCAAATTCATTTAATAGCCTTAAAGAGAGTTTATAGATATTTAAAGAGAACGAAAGACTATAAGTAAGTACACCAGATGCCAAGTCATACACTGGCTACGTGGTCAAAATAAGTGATAACGTAATCGGCTGGAGGAGTAAAAAACAGAACCTCGTGGCACCTTCCACTTGTGAAGCTGAACTAATCGCGATATGCGAAGGAGTGCAAGAAGCGAAATGGATACAGGGGTTAATAAGTAGTTTAAGCAATAATGATATAATTGAGTTACCAATACAGTTAAGAACAGATAGTAAGGCTATGGATTGGATAAAGAAGGAAAAAGTCACAAACAGGACAAAACACATCAACAGGAAATATTACTTCGTAAAGGACGAGGTCAGGAATGGAAACATTAAAATGACACATGTCGCGTCAGCAGAAATGGAGGCTGATCTATTGACCAAATCACTAAGCGAAGAAAAATTAAATATAGGCATTACAGGGCTAAATTTATATGTATAAGGGTTTATAGCATTATATTTTATCATAGGTGTTAATTATGTTGATGCGAATTTTTGCGGCGATTGCTAATTGTTATTAAAATTAAAGTAATATGTTAAAAGAGAAGAAAGTATGTATGACCAAAGGGGGGAATTGATGTATGTGGTTATACATATATAGATGGTATGGCGTGATGACGCGCGACGACGCGCGCTCGGCAGAAAAATAGAATTCATAGAGCGCGATGCGAGGTACACGGAGTTGAGAGTCAGTCTTGTGCATTATTAATTATTATTCTTTATAAAACGTATATACAATATATTCAAGAAGTCGAATCATGTTATTCACCTCAACGACCCTAACAGTCATGCCCGGCGGGCTTCCTCCAACTCCAAATGTCGCTCTAAAATTGTGGTTTTTCCAATACCACGCGCGGAAAAAATTTTTTGTAACATGCTATACATCATTTCCCATAGATTTTTTCACGCTGATTTCAAATCTGGTCTCAAAATTTGTCTACGATTTTTGGTTTTTTCAACAAATCGATTTTTGTGACAAGAAATTAATGAAATCATTTTTTCGTTGAAATGATTTTATGACACATTAATTTGAAGGTACATACATCGTATTCTAATATATAAAACACAATAAAAAAGATAATAATAAAGTGAAAAAATCTACGGGAAATGATATATAGCATGTTAAAAAAAAATTTTTCCGCGCGTAGTAACGGAGAAACCACATTTTCTTGAAATTCTACAAGTTTAACGAATTTCTATCGAAAGTTCTTTGATTTTGAATCGAGTTTGGTCGAATGTTCCCAATGTGCGTCGTGCCCATTGGCGCGACGAAAAGTTACAGGATCGTAGCGCGGGCTCAGGGAGCCCGACTACCCAATCACCGCTCAAGAAGGGAAAGCCATTGCTGCCGCCGCAAGGCCCCCCTCGTAACGACTGACCACACATTTGGATCATCCACTTCTGCGTTCAAAGGGACATCGAGCCCGGGCCAAGCAACCTGGAGGCGCCGACGATGAACCATGGGACCAGAAGAATAAACTCGAAGAATCGTCCCGTTGACGCCTCGCCCTGCAACGTCAACGGTCCCAAGCAGGAACGGCTCGATTGGTACTGGAATGTCTAACGACATTCTCGGTCGCGGGAACGCGGCTTTAAGGAAATCAGGAATCCGGCAAGGTCAGGGGTCCTCCTATCGAGTGCCGGCCCTAATTAATGACGACATCGCGAGCGACAGTAATTGGCGGGCGATAAACCAAAAGAGTGGGGGACGCCTCACTTCCGCATCCTCGAGCCACCGAAAATCGCGTTCACTGTTGCGTAGGCTTTCGTCCTAGATAGTCGAGTTAGTCCAACTCTCTATACCGTGTAAGTTTTGTATACAACATTTTTTCATATTATTACAAATAACGGCAATATTCAAAGTGAACATAGTTATTGCCCCACCCTGTATACAAAACTTACGCGGTATAGAGGGGGGCATATTGTGACACAAACATTTTCTACGTGGGTGGAGGCATAGAGGAGATTTCAGGAGATTTCCTTGATTTTTTGAAATGGAAAGACCTACTTTCTGTATCATGAATCGATAAACCATCGAATTCTGAGTAAAAATGTATTGACCTCCATATGTCCTAAATCTAATAGTTAACGAGATTTATCGAAATAATTTTCTTTCTTCTTTGGATAATATCTCGTTAACTATTAGGTTTATGAGGTTTATGAGACATATGAAGGTCAACACTTTTATACTCAGAATATGATACTCTATCGATCTATGGTATAAAAAATAGGACATTCCATTTAAAAAAATGAAGGTGACCTTCACATCTCTGTAGCGACTCCACCTAGGAAACAAAGATTCACGCCATATTACAGCCCCTGTTGTCCCATGCATCTTTTGTTTCGAAAATTTTTCTGCTACTATCATACTTTCGGAGTTATTGTAGGTGGCAATATTTACTGCCTCAGCCTGTATACTGTAGTTCATATATGAAAAATATAGTTAAGAGTGATTTATTCGAGTAATGCCTGTCCACATAAACGACAAATATTAACAGGTTATGTGCCCAGGCCAGTGGATTGAATTGGATTAAAGAAAGTTTTGAGGTTAAGAACACGTGCAGAGCAGAACAAAATGTGGAACGTACCCTAGTAGCACAAAAATATTGGATAAATGTTTTTCAAATATTGGAAAAATATTTTTTAAGCTACACTTCTTCATATGAGAAAAATATTGGATCTGAATATTGTATACATATACAAGAAATGTAAATTGAATGTTCAGAAAATATAAGCTAAATATTCAGAGAATATAAATTAGATATTTAAAAAATATAAAGTAAATATTTAAAAAATGTGAAACCAATATTTAAATAACATTCAATTAAATCTTCAAATTTAAGAAAAAGTTATAACAAAAATTAAAAACTATATATAATACCATTTTCTATGCACTGCTTGAGGGAATATTCAACTTTGTCTTCGAAAGGAGCTTTTAAATCCAGATATTTTTATGCAGTTGGCGGGATTCGAACTCGGGACTACCGTTTACGTGATGATGTGCTTTCTCGCTGAGCCATGTGAACTTACATTGTGACATTCACTTTTTATTCTTATAAAGGCTTTTGAACCTTTCTTTCTTTTTTTGAGCCTTCATATCAAATCATATAATTATTAGAAGAGATACACTTCTATTAAAAAAATTTTTTAGGTAAAAATCAACTATTTTTTTTTATGAAGCATCCTATTAGTATATTAACGACAAAGAGACATATGTTTATATTTTCTTAAGTACTTCAATCGTACTTAAGCATAGAAACACATACAATATATTTGCTAAATAAACAAAAACATTTTATTGTGAAATTTTAAATAATTATTTACAAGTAAAGTTTTTATTCTAGATAGCTAACGAATGAATAATGTTCTCCGCTGCAACAGGGCCAGGGCCTCTCCCAAATACTTTGATTTTCACGCAATTGTTTCAGGCCATAACTCCATTATTAATTATTAATGCATTTACGAACAAATATCAAAGGAGAAAGATAAATGGTTCGCAGAACGCTACATTCATAGGCCCTTAGATTTTTTTAGGTGCAACTGCAATTAACAATTGCATCATTTCTTTAAATAGAAATGCATATTTTTTGTTGCATTAATCGATTCCTCTGATTCTAAGTATCACTGATTCCTCACTACTAGCTTTTTTGCTGTGGTACCCTAATAATTTTTTACGTAGAATAAACACAAGAATCGATTGGTGCAACAAAAAAATATGCATTTCTATTTAAAGAAATGATGCAATTGTTAATTGCACATGCACAGTTGCACCTAAATAAATCTAAGGGCCTACGCTTTTCGAACCATTTATTTTCCTCTTTTGATATTTTTTCTTAAATGCATTAATAACAGAGTTATGGCCTGAAACAATTGCGTGAAACACCCTGTATTTTCTAGCGCTGCGAGTCTAATCTCCAGACTCTGCATGTTCTAGGAATGCTATAAGGAGTGTTGCTAATTCCTATATCCATGATTGTTACGAACTTTTTAATCTTACAGTTCAATCACATTGCGTAAGACATAGGAGTTACGATCATTTTTTGTGCAACAATTTTGTCGCACATAATAAGAACATTACTTAATTAATGTTCTTATAATATAAATATATGTCGATTAAGTGATACACACGAATTCGAAGTACATTAAAAGTAAACATTTTATTTCCAATATTAAATAAAGATTTATATTATATTTGAAACCAATATTTCATTCGTAATATGAAAGGTGTCTTATATATAGCATATTATGGAACAAATATTTTTCCATATTAAACGTTAAACATAAAATATTTCCTGCATATTAGAAAAAAAATTCTATTTCTAATATTACATAAAGATTCATTTTACAACGAGAAAAAATATTTTTTTCATGATATGAAATAAATATTATCTGTATATTAGGAAACAATATTCTATTTCTAATATGAAATAAAGATTCATTTTATATTTAGAAAAAAATATTTTTCTCGTAATATGAAATAGATATTTCATGCATATTTAAAAAAAAATATTTGCTCTTAATGTAAAATAAATATTGTATGTATATTTGAATATTAAAAACAGATTGAATCTCTTTTTAATATCATATGAATGTGTATACAATATTTTGTGCTACTAGGGTAGCTTCGCAGATGAAGAACACGTTTAATGTAGAGGCATTGAACGGGAAGAATTATCGCACGTGGAAATTTAGAGTGCAGACAATATTAGCAGAACAAGGAGTAGAAAGTATGATAAAGATAGAATTTGATCCGACAGCTTATACTGTTTAGAAAGAAAGAGAAGAAGCTCGGAAGAAAGATTGCAAGTGCAAATCTACTATTGTGCAATGTATTGACGATAATCAGATTGAGATCGTAAGAGGTAAAGAATCGGCGTACAGCATGTGGACAGTTGGATCTAAAGAGGAAGCTAATGTCGTTAAAGCTGAGTGAAGAAGAAGATTTGAACGAATTTTTCAACAAGTTTGATGATTTAGTATGTCAACTAATGACTAGTGGCGTGGAAGTGAAAAAGGAGGATCTGATATGCAATTTCCTAATGGCGTTGCCAAAATCATTCGGTACTGTAGTGTCGATACTAGAAAATCTACTGGCTGAAGATATAAACTTGGAGGTAGTAAGGGCAAAACTCAGAGGTGAAGTAGAGAAAAGAAAACTAGGTAAAGGAAAAGGTCATGAAGAAAGTGACAAACCTGCAGCATTTACGTTACATAAAACGGTAACTTGTTATGGATGTGGAGGATCAGGCCACTATGCGAGAGACTGCAGAAAACTGTTATATCCATTTAATTCAAGCCAATTATATATATTTACTGGATATATTTAGAATAATACAATAATTGGTATAACTTTACGACAGTGCCGGAGTACCTATGTGCTCAACCGTCGTCGGCACGTAACTGACGATACATATCGGAATGTCGCGTAGATAGATCAGCGTTACTACCCGTACTGCTTAATTACGCATGTACTATCGGTTATGAATACATCACAACTTCTCCCCTTCTTTAATAAGGAACCTCGGGGAACGCCTCAAGGGTGGTTTTACCAATTGATCTTTGTGTCCGCTTGGACAACGTACGTGGATGGGGCAGTTTGCTTAACTATTTCACCCGAGATTCGTTTTTGCCCTCTTACACCGTGAGCATGCATATATACTTTATCGCCTACTTCGATATCAATTTTACGGCTACCGGGTCTCGAGATAATTTGGCGTCTTTGTTGGTCTTCTACATATTTAGCTACGCTCGGTTTTAAACAATCAAAGCGTGTTCTTATCTCGCGATTATACATAATACTCGCCCGGCTTCTGCCTGTAGTGATGTGTGGATAATTCCTATAATCGAATAGGAACATTTTCACTGCGTCTTCCACACTCTTCCCCCCTTTTACAATTTTTGTCACCTTATCCTTGAAGGTCTGTATAAAGTTTTCCGCTGCCCCGTTTGTGGCTGGATGATACGGAGGCGAGAATGTATGCTCGATTTTATTTGTTTTCAAAAACTCTACAACTTCTGCACATCTAAACTGCGGACCGCCGTCTGTAACGCAGTGTATCGGTAACCCGAACCGAACAAAAAGATTTTTAAATTCCTTGATTAACCTTTTCGCATCCGTATTTTTCTTACAATTAATAATTTCAGGCCACTTGCTGTGCGCATCAATTATAATCAGGTACATGTCGCCTTCAAATTTAGCGTAATCGCAATGTATGCGTCCCCATACTTTACTTGGCCACGGCCAAATCGTCAGCGGTGTTTTATTTGGCGCTTTCCGCTCTATTAAGCAAGTTTTACAATTAATCGCCATATTCTCAATCGCAGCGTCAATTCCTGGCCAATACACATATGAGCGCGCGAAAATTTTCATTTTAACGACTCCGAAGTGAGTCGCATGAAGCTCATTCAAAATTGCTGAGCGCATTGATTTCGGGGTGCACGCGCGCACTCCCCAGAAGAGGCACCCTTTTTCCACTGTCAATTCAAATCGAATTTTGTAATATATTTTCTTTTCTTCTGATAATTCATTAAAGTTAGGCCAATCGCTCGTTACGTGATGTATAACCTCTCTGAGGGTTTCGTCGCTCTTATTTTCTGATTCTAGCATTTTACTATCAAAGGCTGTTGCCTTTTCTTCAAAAAAATTAACAAACGATGGTATAGGATCGTACATATCCGATATGTCTGTGGTGTCCTCTACTGGGAGTCGCGACAGTGCATCTGCATTAGCATTTCCTTCGGATTTAACATGCTCTATTCTGTATCTGAATCCGGAGAGAAAATAAGCGTAACGTTGCAGTCTATTATCTGCCGTCTGCGGTATGCCTTTCCTCGGACCTAAAATCAATTCTAAAGGCTTATTATCTGGCCGTAGTACAATTTCTTTGCCAAAAACAAATTGGTAAAATCGCTTGAAACCAAAAATGATGGCCATCGCCTCTTTATCAATAATAGCGCGCTTTATTTCAGTCGTCGGAATCTTTTTAGACGCGTACGCAATCGGTCTCTCTGTACCGTCTCTGTACCGGTGTGACAAAATCGCGGATAGCCCATAGTCCGACGCGTCGCATGCTAATATGATTTGCTCTTTTGGATTGTAATGTGCTAAAAAATCCGGCGCGATTAACTCGTTCTTAATCCATTTGTACGCGTTTTCGCACAAGTCGTCCCACTTTAATTTCTTTTTATTTAATATGTCGTATAAAGGCTTTAAATTCGTAGAGCTATTTTTTAAAAATCTTGCGTAAAAGTTCACAAGACCTAAAAACGACGCGAGTTCTTTGTCGTTTTTCGGTCGCGGTGCCTCTACCATTGCCCTTATTTTTGATCTTGACTTGTGCAGCCCGTCCTTGTCTATTATAAAGCCTAAAACTTCTATCCTTTTTTCTGTAAATTTGCATTTGTTTAAATTTAATCTTAGATTACATTCGGCTAATCTTCCGCATACTTTTATCAAATTTTCTCGATGTTCCTTTTCACTTTTACCCGTTACATATATGTTATCTAGATACGCGATAGCCCCGTCAATTCCGCACAAACATTCATCCATTTTTCTCTGAACGTCGGCTGGTGCCGGCGAAACTCCTTCTGGTACTTTCGCATACCTGTATAACCCCTTATGTGTTATGATCGTTAACAATTCCGCGCTGCTCTTGTCGACGGAAATTGCATATACGCATGCTTTAAATCTAGTTCGGAGAAGGAGACGCCCCCTTGGAGTTTTGCAAAAATGTCATCAATTGTGTGGAGTGGATATTTATCTACAATTATATGCGGGTTCAAAGTTAATTTGAAGTCGCCGCAAATTCGAACTTCTCCGTTTCCTTTCAATACGGGAACGATAGGCGTGGCCCATTCCGCGACGTCTACCGGTTCTAAATGTTCAAACCTTACTAATGTTTTAATCTCTTTCTCCACCATAGGCTTTAAAGCATGTGCGACATGACGGTATTTTAATGCGACGGGTCTCGTATTTTCTCTCAAGTGAATTTTGGTAACACTTTTATTGTACATACCCGGTGAATTGTCGAATAAAATTTTATGCTCTCTTGTTATATAATCATGCAAGTCACCGTCCAATTTATTTATTTCGAGCAATTTTAAATTGGGTATCGTTAGAGGCCATGCTTCAAACTGTTCTAGCCATTGTCGCCCCATTAACGCCGGTCCTGTACCAGGCAAAACAAAACATTTTACGATTTTTTTTATATTATTAAAAACGGCTGTTAAATCAACTAATTCGCCTATTGGCTTTAGAGACTGTCCGCTGTAAGCCCTTAACTCTTTGTTAGTTTTCAAAATATGGGAGTTTAGAAAATACTCGTTATAAATTCTTTCCGATATCACGGCCGCATAAGTGCCCGTGTCGATCTCAAAGTTAATGTTTTGACCGTTTATGTTTACTACTACGATCATGGGTACTGCTCCCGAATTGTTTACATTTGTATGACTATATAACCTATTACTGTTACAATCGATACCGTTCTCATATTGAATTTTCGCCTCCTCAACATACATACTTTTATTCGTACTACATATCGCGTACATCAATCTCGCTATTATAAATATTATTTCTCGCATCACTAATGTTCATTATGTACTTGTCCTTTTCTTCGCACAAATTATTTTGAATTATCGTAAAAAAATTGTGTTCGAAGGACTCTTCGTCATACTCGCCCTCTGAAATAATTTTCTTAACGCTTTCGGGATGCTTAAACGCGGTTTTCACTTCACTCTTACATACTGTACGTAGATGCTCTTTTTTATTACAATTATGGCATTCGTATTCCCGAAAATGACACTCACGATTTGTGTGGCCTTGCTTACCACAACAATAATACGTCATAACACTTTTCGTCGGTGAGCCAGCTGACCATTGCTGCTGCTGCTGGTTACGACCGCCCGTGTTGTGCGTCTTTTCCCCTCTGCTGCCGCCGCCTCGTTGTTGCTGCCACGTCTGCTTCGAACCGCCTTGTATTGCGTATAGTTCGTTTTTGGAAAAATTTTTCTTTTCCAACGCATTACTTGATGTTGCAGCGTTTTTTACGGCTGCTTCGCGCGCCAGTGCTATCTCTAGCGCCTTTGACAGGGTTAAACCTTTTTCTTCAAATAGTTTTATGTCAGTTGCAGTTGAGTGCCAATTTTTTCAATCTCGCCGCGAAATCGGCGATCGATACGTTATGCTCTTGCTTCGCTGTATGGAACGTGCAGCGTTCCATTGCCTCTGACGGCTTCGGCTTTAGGTGCTCGGACATGACTTTCATATTATCCTTGTAGTTTATAGTTGTAATTTTATTTGGAGCGCTGAGCTGTTTTAGGAGCGCGTGAGCATCGTCGCTCAGGCGAGTGACCAGTGTTGTCACTTTTACTTTATCATCTAGTATATTTTTCGTAATAAAGTAACAGTCTAATTTCTCCTCAAACAGCTCCCAGTCGTCGTCCATTTGAAATCGAAATTTTGTGTCGTCCATGTCGCTATCTTCGTCCGACTCAGTATTGCTCAAGGTCGCTTCTGCTTTGGCCCCCTGTTTACTTGCTCGAGACTCTCTTCTGAGTTTGCTTCAACGCTTTCTTTAATCGATTTTCTTAACAATTCGCGTAAATTATTATAATTATCGTTTTTCTCAAACGACACTTTTCTTTCTACTAGTTCTGCGATTATTTCACGTTTGTTGAGGTTTTGTATCCAATCCGTTTTTGATTTATCCGAAATTTACTTAAATCGCTAAGTTTTAATTTAAATTCAATTTTAGTTTAAAGTGTGGCGTCGCTTAACTTCCGACGCTTGCCACAAGATGGATAGACAGTCAAAGTCATCCTTTCTCGCTAGTACCTGCTTCCTCACCGATTTGTATATATACCGTCCTCAACCGTCTGCCAATATCCCATCGTCTAAGGCAGGGCCCGCTAGTTAGCCTTACTGATGAGTCCTCTAGCGGGTCTAGGACGAAACGCTCCTTTCCTTTTCCTCCTCTCTTCCATATTCTTTCGTATCTCCACAAAAGTAATTGTAGTCCCTTTCGACTACAATAATTCACCACTATCTTCGGCACTCACGTTAACGCACCTTCCTACGTTATGTAATAAGCCCGAGTCCACGTGGTCTCTTCTCAGCGCGACCGTTACTTCTGTCCGCGTGACTTTCGTTTATTATCCTCGTCGTCAGTTGTTATATCCATTTAATTCAAGCCAATTATATATATTTACTGGATATATTTAGAATAATACAATAATTGGTATAACTTTACGACAGGAGTATCTATGTGCTCAACCGTCGTCGGCACGTAACTGACGATACATATCGGAATGTCACGTAGGTAGATCGGCGCTACTACCCGTACTGCTTAATTACGCATGTGCTATCGGTTATGAATATCACATATGAAATCACAACCAAGATATGAGAGGAGACAGCAAGGATACAGCAACCACAAACCATGGGTCAAAAGAGTTCAACGTGGAGGTAGCGTAAGAGGAAACAGATATGGATACAGAGATGTGCAGAGGTCCAACAACAGTTGGAATCCACATAGACAACAGGGCTTGCAGTTCATGCAGAGAGGTGACCAGTTGAAGCGAGGCAATTTCGTTGAAAGCAGTGATCAAGAGAAAAGTGACAAGAGTGTATGCTTCATGAGCAGTTATGAACAAAGTGAGAGAGATGAAAGTGAACATTATATTCTACATGGATTCAGGCTATACAGATCATTTAATTAATAAGATGGAGTACAGGATAGCTATGGCGAAAAATAATAATTTCTTAGAAGCAGTAGGCATAGGAAATATGGAAGTGATAAGTTGTGTTAATGGTAAAGGAATAAGTTGCAACATAAGAAATGTATTTTATGTACCTAACCTAAAAAAGAATCTCTTATCAGTAAAGAAGCTAGAAATATCAGGCCTTAAATTAGTATTTAAACGGAAAAGTGAAACTATTCAATAATGGTAATATGGCAGGAATATGTACTAGAAATAACTTGTATGAGATCGAATTTGTAATTCGAAAGAGTGAGTGCTTGAATGTGGAAAATGAGAATGATTCTGTAACTTTGTGGCATAGAAGATATGGCCACATAGGATATACTAATTTAGAGAAGTTAATAAGAACGAAAATGGTAGATGGTTTAGATGAAATGAAAATAAATAGAGTTGAATTTTGTGAGTCATGTGTAGCAGGAAAAATGACGAGATTAAAATTTGGGTAGTAAAAGTACTAGACCACAGGAAATAATTCATTCGGATGTATGTGGACCGATATTTCCGACTGCATACGATGGAAGTAGATATTTCGTAACATTTTCACACCGTTCACTTTTCCGCGGACGGAAGAATGACCGAACACGGGAATTTATGGCTTGAAGACCGGGCCACGCTCAATCGCACGACACGTGGTCCTCCCGGGACAAACAATCTCTCGCGGATTCGGATCAAGCGAACGCTTCTGGTCGACGAAACGAAATTCGGGCGCCAGGCACGTTGCCATGCCACGCGAAAATTACCGTATTGACCGCGAATACCGTAAAACGATCCCGAGTCCGCGAGGACTGCGTGAGAACCTGGAATAACTCTGAATAGATCCTAACCAAAGGTCAGGATTCCACGAGAAGGAGAAGGACGGGGCATTCCCCGCGACGGGAACGTTTCTCACGGGCTGAATAAACTACGCAATTTAGGGCAAATCACAATCGTTTATTACGAACGGTATTGTTACAAGCCACCGGTGGACACCGGCGGCAGTCAAGATATTTGCCGGCGCGAAGGCGATAACACACGACGGATATTCGGCCGATCGCGCGTAGCCTATTCTAATCGCGTCGAGCTCGACAATCACAGGACTTCGCGTGGTGAATAAGCCTTTACGGCACGAGTTCTGTCGAGCTCCGGTGGTATACGCGGGTCTATTAACACGGACTGGACGAGGACGAAGCAAGGTCGCGGAAGAACGAGACGGGCACGTCGCGTCGTCCCACCTTGGAACGTTCCGAGGATCGACAATAATATAGTCAATAATGACTCACAAAAATCGTACGCCCCGGATATTCCCGTACGTGGACAACCGGCGGCGCGACGACCCACGGCCACGCGTTCCTCTCGGGAGAGCTACTCCCGGTCGTCGGCAACGCAGGCAACACGTGGTTCACAACGCAAAGTAACGAGCTCGCAAATACACCCCCGAGCCAACACGAACTGGTCACTTAATCAGAAATCGTTAGAGCCTGACCGGCACTTACCACTCGGTGGAAGATCGCTTCTTTCCATACGAATCGGCAGCCGAAGCAAAAACACGGTATTAATTTTGTTAGTCGCGAGTTAAGGTACGGACACGATACTATCTTTCGCAACGTCCTGCGACCCAGTGACCCAATTCGAGCCGGCTCGAGAACGCGGGAGCGAGGCGTCCCCCTACTCTCGTAGTTATCCCCTCCGGCGCGACGCTCGGGCCTATCGCGTAGTGTCCAGCAGCAGGGGCGACTCTGGTGACTTCGGTCCCGGGCCTCCGGTAATTTGTCGATTCGCCGGGGCAGGATCCGTCACCGCACTACACGCTCCGCGAAGGAGGATCCGAGACATTCCGGGATTGCTCTTGCGGCGTAGTCCGGATGAGAGGTCGACGGGTTTGGGCATATTGACGTCCCATATTCCCAATTCCCTCGTCGGCATCTCCGGCGTCGTGAATCCGGGCTCGATCCAATCCCTGCTGTCCCTGCTCTCCGCGAGCAATAGGTCTCGCGATAGGTTCTCCGAGTACCTCTACTCGAGGCTTCTCGCCAATCAGCGGCCGAGAATAGATGCCGGGCTCCTGTAGGAATCCGGCTAGCCCTGAAACTTCGCGTTGCGCCTAGCGGCGCGACATTCAAACGCGATAAATCCATTCCGCTGGGGCTCGGTCGTCCCAGGGAGAGCGATCGCAACGGCCG
The DNA here is from genome assembly GCA_028455795.1 of Lasioglossum marginatum. Lineage (NCBI taxonomy): Eukaryota > Metazoa > Arthropoda > Insecta > Hymenoptera > Halictidae > Lasioglossum > Lasioglossum marginatum. The sequence goes on from CM052248.1 coordinate 2,821,801, forward strand.
TCCCGTTTCGGCATTGCCTCAGAGCGACCCGGCCTCTCGTAAATGGTTCGGGAGGACGTCGGCAATCCTGCCACGTCACAATTTATAGATGATTACTCAAATTTTATTCACGTTTATGTAATTAAGAGTAAAGCCGAAGTATATAGATGTTTTAGAGAGTTTTCAAAAATGGCACAATGTAAATTAAGACAGAGAATAACGATGTTAAGGTGTGAAAATAGCAGGGAGTATATTTCAAATGAATTTAAAGGCTATTGCGAAGAAAATGCTATTATAATTGATTACACTGTACCGTATACGCCGCAGCAAAATGGTAAGAGAGATACAATAGGAGCTTGACAGATATTGCAAGGACATTAATATATGATGCAAATGTACCGAAGGAACTCTGGAATGAAGCTATAAGGATAGCGGCATACGTGATAAACAGGAGTCCGAGCGTGAACTTGAAGGATGCAACTCCGGCTGAAATATAGTATGGTAAGAAACCAAATGTTAAAACATTGAGAGTGTTTGGTTCCATAGCGTATGCGCACATTCCAAAGGAATTGAGAGGAAAATTTGATCTGAAAGTAGAAAAATGTATAATGGTAGTATATGCACCAACAGGCTATAGGTTATGGAACATGGAGAAACAAAGGATAGAGATAGCCAGAGATGTAAAATTTAATGAGAAGTTATCTTATTACAGAAATAATCAAGTTAACGTAGAGGTTGATGACGACATATCAAATGAGCAAGAGGAAGAAAGAGTAGACGAAACAGTGTAACCGTTCTGGTCACCGAGAGATCTCGTGAATCGATATCTCTCGTGAGCGATCAATATAGAAAGCAAGATGCGTGCGCATCGATCCCCTCTCGACTGCGATCGAAGGAGGTCGATGCGAGATTGAGCACTCTGCGTCTGGACTCCATCCAGTAAGCACGTACGAGTCACTTCGAGTCACGCGTCCGATTCAGAAACTATATATATAGATATCAAAACTTGTAATTTGCGAATTGCCCATAAGGTACCTTATTCTAATCTTGCCCATAGCCCGGCTAAAGGGCAATTCTGGTCGCGTAATGCGGATTGTCAGGATAAATACCCACGGTTATATTATTGTTAAATTACGTAAAGCATTTATTTAGAGCATTGAAGCTGCGTTTGAGTTTAAGATTGCGCATTGCCACGAAGGCAAATAAATATGATTGTGTCCATAGCCCGTAAAAAGGGCAATTCTAGTCGTGTAATGCGGATTGTCGGGATAAATATCCACGATAGTATTATTGTTAAATTACGTAAAGCATTTATTTAGAGCATTGAAGCTCCGTTTCTGTTTGAGATTTTCATTGGAGGCCAGTTGTTACGATTGTAGAAATTACAAGTAAATTAAAGTTGAGTTTACTTATATTCCTTGTTCAGAGAATTGAACCTCCCTTTCATTTACGATTTACGTTTCGCCGACGCGGCGAATAGTTCAAGTGTGTTCATTAGGAGCATCGAAGCTTCGTTGCATTTATAATTTGCGTATCGCCAAGGCACTTTATACAAAGGTGTTTCTAGCGCGTCCGGAGGGCTGGTCGCGTTGTGCATTGCGAATAATAGAGAATTCGTGCGTCGAGAAAATAACGCTCGTTCACGTCGATTTCGCGCAATCATAGCTATTTCGTCAGCCGGGAAACGGCAACGAGCATCACTGATCGTTGTTCCTACGAGAAATCGGGCAGCATCGATTAGGGGTTCCTGGGTGCAATCTGTCGTGCATCTCGTGATTAGACGGGATACGCATTATAAATCGCTCAGAACGGGCAACAGGAAAATTTGCATATCACCATGGCCACGCAAGCGTACCCTGCCTAGATATCCGTAATTCCTCCACCACGTCGAGTGATCGCCTAACGAGCAGAAGCCGATTGCTCTTCCCGGAATTATCCGGCGGGACCGATCGTTTGCCTGATTTTACTAGCCTAATTCTGAACGAGGTTTATTCCTATGCCCTGCTAAGAGCACGTAGTTGTTTGGACGGTAAAGCGTCGTCACGGCCACGAATACTTGCCCTGCCCAGACTCTTTTACCGCGCCATTCGACGGGGTGAATTCCTGGGCAAGTAGATACCGATCGCCGCTCCCGTGGAATCCCGGCGGCACCGATCGGCATTGGCTACTCCGCCCAGAGTAATTCTATCCTATCCACTGCGTTCAATAAAAAGAAAAATATTGCAATACAACGTGAGTACATCTGTGGGAAGTCGGCGTCGACGAGTTCTCCTCCGAGCCAATGAGAACCGCGATTGCGTACACGTTGACTGAATTTCTTACGGCATTCCGATCGTGGAATCTTTTGTTTTCGGTCCGTGGTCGTCGCGTCTCGCGTGTGTATTGTCTTCACATTACATACACAAATTATCATCGAGTATTTGTTTTCGTACTGTGTCGTTACGGAACAGTAAGGATACTGTTCTTATTCACACCTGTGAATTCACATTTGACAGAATATATCTCATTTTTACCAGATATCGTCTCTCCACAATTATTTATATTTGTCTCTCTTTCCGCTGTCCAATGCCTGGAGGCACGAACCTCTCGTGAAATAGATCGGGTCTCGTAACCAATCCGGTGTTGGATTTGACGTTGTAAATATTTAGTGGTTCTAGAGTACAGATCACGGGTGCATCAGGAGGAATCAATTGTTCGTAAAATAAAAGGGGATAAATAATCTGGTTACAACAGATAGAGATGACAGACAAGGAAATGAAGAAAGAGAGAATGCGGAAAGTATAAATGAGCGAGAAAGAGATAAGGTACAGGTAGGAGAAACCAACGAACAAGGAGAATACCAACAAGATATGAAGTATTTGGAAGATTTAAAGTATTTGGTAACGGAGTGAGTTGGGTAACACGAAAGCAAAAGACAGTAGCATTGTCGTCCACAGAGGCCGAATTGATTGCGTTGTGTAGTGCAGTTCAAGATGGAATGTGGTTTAGGAAATTGTTAGAGGATTTAAATGTAAATGTTAAAATCTCGAAAATAATAAGAGGGTAAAGCATATCGATCTGAAATATAACTTGTGACGTTGCAAAATTTGCGACGTCACTTCTCCGATTATCGCGATTACGATTTGAACGTAACAAAGGACCGGACCATCAGCTAACGAGACGCGATACCGGAAAAACACAGGATTCGAGAGCGCTCCCCGAGGAGATTCCGTACTTACCACAGATCGCATATTGATATCTGTCGCGCGTACCGAGAACGGCAAGTTACAGGGCCGAATTAGAGATCAGGAAACGATACCCACTACCTTTAAGATTTTCCTAGGAAGGCGCCCCGCCTTGCAGGACACGTTCACCGGAAAGAAATGGCCGGTGCCGCCAGAAACTGGACCGACAGCACCCGGTTAACCAGCCCGGAGGCGCCGAAGGGACAGGAACCCTTACCGAACACTTCGTCATTTCGCGGTCCCGACGCCGCCTCATCCCATCAAAAAGCAGGGTTCCGGCGAGGGTGGTACCATCGTCATCTAGAGGAGGAGTCGACTCCGCCGGTCAAAGAATAGACCGGAAATCTTTTTCGTGTTATGATCCGGCGTCCGAAGACCCTCGTAGAGACAGTCTTGACGTTAACGTGCCACTGAGAAAAATTCGGCACGGAGGTTGGGGGAGCGAGAATCGATCCGCCTCGCTGATGAAGGGCCGATAGATGTCGCATTAGTCTATGTACCGAGCAGTCGACGAAAATTGTACTAAAAGCAACAACTGCGTAGTAGCCACCACGTTTGCGTACGATACGACATTACGCTTTTTCGGCTTCGCGTTCGTTAGCAGCCTTGCGCTTTCCGCCCCGCGAAGTTCCGGTCTCGCGATAAAAAGCGAAAGATCCCCGCGGGTGAACAGTGGTTCCCGATCCGGCCCAGTGAACCCTGGTCTACAAACCCCAGCGAGCGACGGGGCAGACGAAACCACGATCACCCGAGGCGCGAGAAGGCTGAAACGATAAGTCGACTAGTGATCTTGTTAGAGATCGGTTATGAGGACTAGTGGGATGATAGAAAACTTAAACTGTATTCATACACGATTTAATAAACACAGGTAACTAAAACGCGATGCGACTGCGGTTTGACGAAGGTACAATGAGACGATGGTTAACGGTTAGACGAAAGCGGTAAACAGAACAAGGTATGTAAGCGGTGGCCGTTAACAGAGTGAGAACCAGCCGGTTTCAACCGAAAATTCACGCGTTAGGCTGACGCAAAGTGGGAGGCGCTTAAACGACGTGACGTTATCCGCGCGGCTACGCGAAGTTGGTAAGGCTGATCGGCGGATTATCGGTCGACCGGAACATTTCTCCCCCCCTTGCCGAAACGCATTTTCGGCGATAGACACGGGGTTGTCGACTCTCTTTGTTCGCTTCTACAGGCAGTCGACACAATTTGATGATCGGCCGTTTTAAGATAGTAATAGCAGTTCGGACAGTATAACGACATGCGTAACGTCGTCTTTTCCCGGATGGAGATTTGTCATACGTGCAAGAGGCCATTTGGCAGGTGGCGTCCGTTCGTCTCGTACGAGAACAAGATTTTCTATTCGGAATGGTGGCGACTTGGTTTGCCACTTCGACGCAGAATGGAACTGCTGTACGTAACGTGATTGCATGAATTTCTTGTTCGAAATGATCCGCCTGTGTTTGGCGAATCCAAAACTGACGAGCGTTTTCTATTTCAGCGACGGTTGGAGGATCCACAGGACCACGATTCGCTCTTTTGACCTTCATCCGGCACACAGCTCGACAACACAATGCCGTTATACGTAATAATCGAGAATCTGTTGATTAAATTCCAGGTGGAATTTGACGCGGCGTGTAGCGTGGACGATTTCTCAGATCGTTACTCGGCGTCGATGCGGGGATCCGGAGACAGTGTTTCCGCGGGCCATGCCGGAGAGAAGTCTCGCAGCCACGCAGGTCCTCGCCACGAAATGGAATCGAGCAACGCTCGCGGAGAGACACCGCGGGACGCTAAATCAGCAGGGTTGCTTGTCCCTGGAATGTGACGCCAATAGGCTTGCGGTGCAAATTGATGTATATCCGCGACGCGATTCCTAACGAAATCTTTCCATTTGGAGGGAGGGCTGCGAATCCACGCGAGATCTACGGCCGAATCTGTCCACAGATGCGTTGGTATTCGCTCGAGTTCCAAGGTTGTGCGGATGTGCGCGACTTGCTTAGCGAGGAGGAGCGCGGCCGACAATTCCAGACGCGGAATGGTCATTCGTCTGATGGGATCGACTCTGGACTGCGCGGAGAGAAGAGTTACGCGGAAGGTATCATCGTCGTTTCTGACCCGGATATAGATTTCGATGCCCATCGCGCGCGTGGATGCATCGGCGAATCCATGAATTTCTACACCGCGATCGAGTTGTCCGACCCATCGATCCAGAGTCAGATTACGAATCTCCGCCAAGTCGCTGCAGAATCGCTCCCACAGACGCGTGAAATCAGACGGGAGAGCATCGTCCCATCCCGTTTGCACCATGACGAGCGCGAGCCATCCCAACGGGTCGAAAAGCTGCGAAATGGTCGACAGCACTCCTTGCTTCGAAATGCGCGCGTTCGAGGGTGACTGAAAGGAGAACACGAACGTGTCGGATTCGGTGTTCCACGCGAGACTGAGGGCGCGATGCGGGGCATCGACGGACAGTGTTCTCTCGTTTGACGAATCCGGACACTATTCTTCCCCGACACTAACCCAGCGCAATTGGCAACCCATTTTTTAAGCTTAAATGCGCCCGCTCCTAGGATATGGCGGAGTTGACGAATTATCTCCTGTGCTGTTTGCAGGCAGTTCGCGCCTGATAGTATGTCGTCAACATATGTCTCCCGCAGTAAAATGCTCCTAGCGCGCGGAAAATTGTCGCCCTCGTCGCTGGCCAATTGGTGAATGCATTTTAATGCAAGGAACGGGGCGCACGCGAGGCCGTAGGTAACGGTGGTGAGCGCGTATTCCTGAACCGGTAACGAGGGATCGCGACGTCATAAGATTCTTTGAAAGACCTGGTCGTCTTCATGTACGCGGATTTGCCGGTACATCTTCTCAACGTCTGCGGAGAACGCGAAAAGAAATCTGCGTCACCGTAGGATGACGTCAGCCAAGTCCACCTCTAATTTTGGACCTGTGTGCAAGCAATCGTTGAGAGATGTACCGGATGTCGTGCGATGCGACCCGTTGAATACGACGCGGATTTTCGACGAGTCGCCTATCTCGCGGAGGACTCCGTGATGCGGGAGCACATAGGACGCGGTTGTCGCTCCATTCTCGCGAACGGAAGCAACGCACATGTGGCCGAGACGTTCCTATTCCTCGAGGAACGTAATGTATTTTTCCCGGAGTTGAGGACGCGACGCGAGGATCTTTCCGCTCCGCAACAATATTCGAAGTGCCGCCAATCGCGAGTCCCCGAGCTCGCAGGGGTTTTTTGCAAACGGCAAGCGCACAATGTATCGCCCGATTTGGTCGCGGAAATGAGTATTACAAAAGTCACAGTTCCTCACATTGACGCTCGGAGTCTGTCAGCATCGCTTCGTGCTGAGTGTTCGGCTCCTCTTGGACCCAGAATTTCTGGAGCAGCTCGTAGAGGTTCCGGTCGACGCCGCACTGGAACCTGGGGACTTCGACGGAAGCAGTGAGTGAATATGGAGGCTGCAGGACCTGAGATGACCCAACCAAGCGCGGTGAGTTGGGCGACCGGAGCGTTGTCGTCTCCCCGCCTGATGTCGGGTCGAATAATGCAGCTGTATACGTCGACGCTGATCACGATGTCGATCGGCTGCGAATCCAGGTAGGAAGGGTCGGAAAAATTCACCCTCAACGTTGCAAATTTTGTGACGTCACTTCTCCGTTAATTACGGCCGCGATTTAGCGAAAGAAGGGACCGGACCGACATCTAACGAGACACGAACAAAACCACAGGATTCGAGAACGCTCCCTAGGAGATTCCGTAGTTCGAAAATTACAAATAATGACATCTGTCGCACGTGCCGAGAACGGCAAGTTTACAGGGCCGTTGTCATGTCACGGACATGGAAAAAGCACCCCGACCGTCCGGGATTTCTCGAGGAGAACGACGCAGCACTGGAAACGCCCGCAGAGAACAAATGGCCAATATTGCGAAGCCCCGTGCACGGGCAATCATCACTTGGAACGAGAGCACACGGGCCACCAATCCGGAGGCGCCGAAGAGACAGGAACTCTTACGGAACACCACGTCGTCTTGATATTTCGCGGTCCCGACGCCGCCTCATCCCGCTGAAAAACAGAGCTCCTGCGTGGATGGTGCGATCGCATTCAAGGGAGGCCGAGCCTCAACCGGTCGACAAACGACCGGATTTTCGTTTCGCGCTATGGTCTGGGGCCCAAGGACCCTCGTAGGGACGATCCTGGTGATTAAGACGTCGCGTGCGTTGACGTACCAACCAGGGAAATTCGGATAGAGTGGAGGGAACAGAGATCGATCCGCCGAACGAGCGAGAGTCGATGGATCACTGTCACGCTGGCTTCCGAATCGTTAACTCATATTTTTGACTAAGACGCTCCCGAGCGAGAAATTCCGTCGCGCGCCAACTGTCGCCGATTTTCCCGTGCGAGTATAGAGCGTCGAGTCGCGCACCGAAGTACCGTGCGAGGTTGTGCGTGCGTGAATTGAGTTTCCCGCGTGGGATTACGAAGTCCACGCGCCGTGCAACGCGTGACGACGGTTCCCGTAAGCCATTCCATCCTGCTTTCGGCACGAGGCCTCGACGTAACAGAGCGAAGCGGTAAGTCTCCCAGTGATCCATTCGATGTTTTCTTCGCGAGGTGGCTCGATTTCTTGTCGCGTGAGGACGAACGCTTCTCGTTCCGTCCTCGATTTTTCGCGTGTGCCGAGGCGCAGGGCGCCTCGAGCCGACAGCTCGTATCCTTCCGTGGGCATTTTGAGCGTTAGAATCTCGAGAGAGTTTTCTCCGGTTATCGCGTTTACGGAAGTTTCCTAGGAGGAGCAGCGTCTCGCGAGAATAATCTCCGAACGTCTCGAATCTTGTGTCTCGCCGATTCTCGAAGCGCGTCCGTCGGAACTCGATCGCGTAATCGTTACCGTACGCGCCGAATCGACTTGCGTGCGGAAGTCATCGCGATGGTCCCGTACCACGCCGGTCATCTGCGTCTCGCGCGATCGTGTCGTCCGGGATTCTTGGAATCACGGCATCGTATGACTGTATCGTCGCGAATAGAATCAGTACGACAACCGCGCTGTGAAATAACATCTATCGCCAAGCTGTACAAAGAGCGCGGGCTCTCGGGTCGCGGCCACGTGCCGCACACTTTGTAAAACCTGACGCAATAATAATAAAACTATCCTAGCGTCCCCGTGTCCGAACCTGCTGGCCCGTTTCGCGGCGTAATTTCCGATACGCGTACTTCGACGGTTTGCCCCTCGTGCTCGGCTTCTCCGAGCTCGAGAATCGCATCGCGTTTCGCGTGGCACCCTCGAGGTGCCTGGCGCTCAAACGAGTTTCCGTAGGCGAACGGGTGAACCGTTGAATTCCGTTGTCTCGGGCAGACCGCGTGTACTTGGCCAAGCGCGGCCAGGTCTCAGCGCCCGCAAGGCCCGGTGGTGGCCGTTTTCCCGCTCGGCGGAAAAAACCAACGTGACAGTGCATAATGTGTCAGTTCGGGTAAACTAAAGGCGGTTACTTCGCAGGTGTATGTCTCGGTGAGCGATGGTATGACGAACGTGGAGACGCCCCGTGTCGTCACATTATGACCTGCTTCAATGCCGTAAATAGACAAGCAGGCACGCTGCCGTGGAAGACGCAACCGTTGGCAAATCGATTCCTTGATGAAGGAGACCTCGGATTCTTGGTCGAGCAAAACGCGAGCGCGGATGCTGTCCCTGTTGGTGGAAATAACATTGACGAGTGCAGTGGCCAGGAGCATCGGACGACGCAGTGACACCTTGGGAGAGATAGGAACGACGTGGTGAACATCTGCAGATGAAGACTCGTCTGCCGGTGCTGACTACGAGGACGACGAGGACGCTGTGGTGACGATGGAGGCTTCATGCTTCAGGCTTCGTGCATTTCGTGCACCGCTTAGTGCTGCGACAGGCCTCTCTTGGGTGGTTACCCAAGCAGTTGTAACAGCGTCGATGTTGGGTAACGAGCTGCTTTCGTTGATCGGGAATTCTTGAGTGCAGGCTCCGAGGTAGTGATCCGCGGTACATAGAATGTAACGTTTCTGCGACGCGACGGTAGCGTGCGATTGAGCGCTGGACGATCGCGATTTCTGTGCCGTCGTGACAGCTTTTACTTTCTCGATCGAAGTAAGCGCGCGTATGCGATGGTGCAGAAAATCGTCAAGGACGGTGAACTCCGTCGAATCCAGCCGTCGAATTACCCAAAATATTATAAATGGCTCCAATGCTGGACTTGACATTTGAGTACCTCGAGCGCGTTGAGTACTTGTTTCACTATCCGGCGAATTTTCTACAGCTCCGTCGCGGATTCCGACTTCGTCGTGGTTAACGAAAACAGAATCTCGAGCAGGTGATCGACAAGGACGCGTGTGTCCGACGATGAGTTGCCACGCACGTTCAAAATGGTCGTCATCAACTGATAAATTGCGGACGAGATCGAGAGCGTCGCCGTGAAGGCTCAGGAGAAGATAATGGAACTTCTCGGTTTCGGTTTCTCGGTCGTCGAGGCTCGCGTTGTTTAAAACCAGCGACGTGAACAACGCTTTGAATGGCGGCCAGTCTTTAAAGTTCCCGGAGAAATGCGGAACGTCGATATGGCGGAGTTTTGCCGATGATGTTGTCTTCTCGTGACCACGGGAGCTTGAACCTTCGCGCGAGTCGGAAATGAGTGAGGTCCTTGAGCATCTCGCATAGCGTGGCCTGGGTTTCGATGATCAGTTCCTCACACGCGTAACGTTGGTCGCGGACGTAATAGTCGTGATTCTGGATGTCGGCAGTGAATAGTGCTTGGAGCTGCACGTGGTTCGTCCGGAATTCATCCCAATTGTGCAAGAGTTTTTTCTTGTTCTTGATAATGCGATCAATGTTCTTATGCAATTCGAATTGCAAGGCGATCAGAGATTTGGCCGTTGACATTGTGAACGTAACGGTGCGGTAACGAACGCGAGGTGACGCGAAACGCGAGCGCGACAATATCACCAAACACGCGAGCGACAACAACGGTCCACGAGACGATTTGAATGTACAGTGCGATCTACAGTGCGGTAATCGCACCCACGTTCACTGATGCGTTTTCACGAATGGTTTCACCCAGTAATTGTGATCTCAGATTGAGATGCTGAGAGCCGCCGATCTATCCGGCTCGAAGGACCAAAAATGTTAGAGACCGGTTACGAGGACTAGTGGGATGATAGAAAACTTAAACTGTATTCATACACGATCTAATAAACACAGGTAGCTAAAACACAACAGTAAACTTACTACTAAATGATACGCGACGCGACTGCAGCTTGACGAAGGTACAATGAGACGATGGTTAACGGTTAGACGAAAGCGGTAAACAGAACGAGGTATGTAAGCGGTGGCCGTTAACAGAGTGAGAATCAGCCGGTTTCAACCGAAAATTCACGCGTTAGGCTGATGCAAAGTGGAGGGCGCTTAGACGACGTGACGTCATCCGCGCAGCTACGCGAAGTCGGTAAGGCTGATCGACGGATTATCGGTTGGCCGGAACAGATCTATTTGGCTATTTTTGATAGCAAGGTGGCTTGACATTTTCTCGTGCGAGGACGAACGTTCGCTGTTCTGTCCTCGAGTTTTCGCGTGTGCCAAGGCGCACGGCGCCTAGTGCAATCGGCTTGTGCCTTCTCGGAGGCGCTTTGAGCGTAGTTTTGAGAGAGTTTTCGCCCGGTTTCGAATAATCGGAAGTTTCCTCGGAGGAGCCGCGTTCCGCGAGAGTAGTCTCTTCGGCTAATCGTGCTTAGAATCGAATCCGAATCTCGAAACGTGTTGAGCTATAACGAAGGCGTGATTCGTTGTCGCTCTATTTCGTTTTCGAATTAACGAAAGCCGAACTTGGTTGAGATGATGTGGAGACGAACGTGGAACTAGGTTGCAGATGGAACGATATTACACTGTCTGATTGCGCGTTAATTTTCAATATACTTGATTGGTTTTTGCTTTCGGTACACTATTTCGTTTGAACGCGACCATGTTCGATTCTGTATACTGCTTCGTTTGAACGCTACAATGTTCGCTGTTCGCTCTGCGAATTGATTCTGCTCGATGGTTGGTAAGATTCTGTCGACTCCCCCGTTGCCACAAGACTCTCCCCTCAGGTAGTTTCTTGGGACTTGGGGGAAGTTTTTTTGGGAAAAGCGCAAAAATGTCGTGATTGGTGGATGCAGCGGTAACGCCCTTGTCCGTGCTCACCTTCAGGTATTACCGACGTGGGGGTGACTCGAAGGTTACGTTCCGTGCGTTTTCGTGCGATGACTATAGCGGGCAATAAACTAGGGAAGCGCTTCGGACCTGGCAAGGCATGCCGAGAATTACCGAACGTAAGGAATAAGGTAATGAGGACTGGCAAACAGATGAGCGGACCCCGAAATGAGTAAAGTATGGAAAGTGAGCAATTATGTCCCTTGGCTTCGAAAGTCTATTGCCACTATGCTATAAATAACAATAAAGTGATTTGTGGAATTGCGGGGCTCTTGGCGAACCTATTGCTGAAATACCAGGTAAAAAACCTTTCCTGCGAGCTATGTGATGACCAAGAGACGCTCGCCTCGGATGCAGGTAAAAATTATGCAGGTGGGTATACTAAAACGCGGTCCGGATCTTGCGGAAAGATTATGTTGGGGATGAATGCGTCGCAACAAAACGCGTTAGCCGAGACCCAGAACGCGTGGCGGTTATCGTACGTATTGAAACGCCTCGCGTGCGAAAGCTATCGCGACGGTCCCGTACCACGCCGTCCATCCGCGCCTCGCGCGATCCCGTCCGTCGGGATTCAATTGGTCGCGGTACCGAAAATCCGTACCGTAGCGAGAATTTGCATTCGACAACCGCGCTGCGACCGACCACCTGTCCGCCAAAGTTGTATACAGGTCGCGGGCTCTCGGGTTGCGGCCACGTGGCCGCCCACTTTGTAATCCTTGACTATTGGAATAGAACCCACTCGAGACCATTCGGTCGTATTTAATCGACTTTGTGTGATCCGTCCTGCCGTGAAGGCCGTCCTTTCCCGTGTCCGAACCGCCTGCCCTTTTCGCATCCTCGCTTTCGATCCGCGGCTTCCCCGAGCCCGAGATCCGTATTGCGTTTCGCGTGTCATCTTTGCGGTATCTGGCGCCCGAACGAAAGGATTTTCGTAGAACCGTCGAACCTTCAACTTTCGCTTTGTCTCGGGCAGACCGCGCGTACACGGCTGCTCGCGGCGCGGTCTCAGTGCCATAAAAGCCCGAAGTTGGTCTTTTTCATGGGTTTTACAGCCCGGCGAAAACGGTCAACGTGACAAATTGGCGCCTGAACAGGGGCCTCTCTCTCGCAAGGGTTTTCCCGAGTAGGGAGAGAGGCACAGGAATAACGTAGTATTCTCACAGGTAGGGCCGCGGTACGGGCTTCTAGAAATTCGTGATCGTGTAGAAATCGGTGTAGAACGCGAAAAACAGGAATCGACAGACTACTCTCTACGGTGCAGCATAAGGGGACCACGCTCAACCTCGTTCGTTAGCGTTCTCTGCGGGCGTTCCTCCCGAAAGGAGGAAATATACCGGCGAGCCAGCTTGATTATAATATCATTTGGAAAATATTATATTGTGTAACAGACCTATACCGCACAGGCATGTTAGTAGTAGACGCCCGCCGAACTGCGCCGACCGAAACCGAAAGATGCCGAACCGCGTGGTCGAGCAAACTTGCCGAGCCCCCGCCACCGCGCCGAGACCGACTGCATCGCGCTGTCCTCTCGCGTAGAAACGCATTTAGCTGGAACCGGATGCCGAATTTTCCCGCATTTGGCGGGAAATGGAAACACGACGTCGCCAAAACACCTCCCCGCACTACCACCCTTCACCACCAATCTAGTCCTATAAAAGACGCTGCAAACGCGGCACGGGCCTCTTATTCCGCCTGGGCATCCTCCCAGGCTTTCCTTTCCTGCCTGGGCCTCCATCTCCAGGAACACAGTCCTGAAGATACTTCTACCAGTAAGTACAATCCAAGTCACTAGCCGTAGCCAATTTTCCCACACTCTTGACACCGAGCTTGTCCACAGCATCGGACCTCTCTGCGTCGTGTAATATCCTGGTTCCCGTCGGTGGGACAGCATCCTTACCGAAAGTCCGGGCAGCATCCCGGCAAACTCTTGGACAGCATCCCGAGAAACTCCGGAGCAAACGTCGGTTTGACGTGGGGGCAGCATCCTTGACGTCGCCGGAGAACCGCCCAGGAGGCCTCGACGTCGGTGAGCCATCGACGTCGCAGATCCGAAAATCCCGACCCGTGGCAGGGAGATCGCGGTATAGACCAAGATCACAAACGATCGTGAATCCGCCGTGCACCAGGTCCACTAAAAACGACCGCGTCGCGATTCGGCATCTCCGAGGACACCGCGTACGCGCCCCGCTCCGCGAGCTTGCACAGTGAGCACTAGTCAAAACTATAAACTTGTGTCTTTATTCCTGAGTCGCACACCACGTCTTCCCGCCCCGACCTATTTCCCCGCCGTCAATCGAACCCCGGCTCGGTGAGCTATTCGGTCACGAGGAGATACCGCCGCGAACCAGAACCGATTGACGAACCGGACCTGTTACAATTGTATTGCATTTGTTAACTGGTAATTATCCTGAGTGTACCTCTTCCGGTGTTGGAAGGGGAAAGTTGAATTCCAAAACAGTTGTCCTTATCCCGCACGAGAAAGGCAAATTCCTTTGTGTTTGTCACGTAGTTCGAATAGTTTGTTTGTTTTGCTTGAATTTCTTCAGCGTATTACGGGAGCGCGGTCGCTTCCCGACACAATAGGCGTGTTATTAGAATCAGCGAAGATAGCATTGCATGGTATGGGCCAAAGTCAAAATCGGTCAATACCAAGCAGAAAAAGCATTTTCGGTTGGCAACCATGGGTTTCGGTTCGGTAGAGCTACGGGCGAAACATTGGGGGGGGGGGGGAGACAGCATCCAGGCCCTACGAGTAAACAAAGCGCGTTCGGCCGAATACGTTCCTGAATACGGCCACGCGTGAGTAAACAAATTCGAAACCCAGGCTTCGTATAACGGGCGGCGGAAAAATGTACAAATCAACGTGGCCACCGACCGATGACGCAGCTTACTACAGTCCCTACGAAACGGACGGGGAGGAGGACAATAGGTCCGGCATAAAAACCGACCCTGGAGAACACCCTCCCGGTTCGAGCGGGGTGACCCTTACTATATCTGAGGGAAGGAAAGTCCCAATCTTAAAAACACCCGTTACGGGAATGAGAATGGCTCATTATTCCCCGCCAGATCGGTGCACACCGGCATCAGCATACGAGATCATGCAAAAATGGCATTTGACCTTCGGAGGAAAGCCGGATGAGGACGCCGAGGCGTTCTTCACACGACTATCCGATTTGCGCAGCGTGTGCAACTTGAAAGATGCAGACCTCATGCGTTGTCTACCGATCTGCTTCGCAGATCTCGCGGCGAAATGGTTCGCGATCTGCTGCACTATGACGACCTGGAACGAATTTGTTCGCGAGTGGCATCGGAATTTTCGCGATTCCGTCTATCAAAAAATAAGGTCTCGACGAACCAGTACGCGACTACCTTGTGAATATGAAATCCATGCTCATGCGCTCGAAAAACTCTTGGCCAGAAAAAATTAAATAGAACGGATCTATTGGGGCACGAAAGATGAATTACGCGCCCTAATATTCCGGGAGCTCGTGACGACGGAATTAGAAGAATAACTGCGCGAAGGGGAGCAATACACTTCGCCACGGAGTGCGGATATCTAACAGTCTCCATACCTTGCGAACGAAGAGTTTGCGTACGATCCGAATCTTTATAAGAGAACGAAAGACACGGACCGGGAAAGATCGTATCGATACGAATTTGTAAACGCGGTAACCGACGGAAGGGGAGAAGAGCGCGCGGAAGTAGGATACCGTGCAGCTCCCTCCCGTCCCCGCGAACTATCGACCACCGAGCGACGTACTGCGCAGCCGATCAGCTGCTCGCACGACACGCCGAATCTAGATCGCCCGACCGTAACCGGGACTAGTCGAGCTATCACATCATCGGACAAGCAATCGGCGGCGAACAACACGTGCTGGAATTGTCAACGGCCGGAGCATAGATCGCGAAATTGTTGCGAAGAGCCGCGTCTCCATTGCTATCGCTGTGGGGAACCCAGAATAACAACTCGAGAATCTCGTCGCTCGGAAGGGCCGGAACGGCCTCTTACCCATTAATCTCGACCCGCATCGCAAAAAAAGAATTCGAATCCGCTCTCGTCTCGCGACCATCGCTCCTAATCGTAACCGCGCACATTGACAAATCGCGTGGTACGCGCGTTGATAGGCTCCGGTTCGTCACTCTCGTTCGTGAGTCGCGAAACGATTCTATCCGTAGAAAACGTCGCGGAAATCTCGTCGGTGAATGAACTGTGCTATTTTCTTCTGGCCACGGGCGCAGTGGATTGCGCGGTAGAGCAAGTACGGTTCAAGTTGCGAATAAAAGATCGAACGCGTGAAATTTTAGCGTACGTCCTCGACAATTTGGTAAATTCGGTGTAACTGGGGATCGAAGCAATCACGCAGTCCGGTATCGTTGTCGAATACCGTTTGGTATTTCGCATTACGACCGCGCGTCGAATTTCCCTTCGGTCCTACATCAAAAGATCCACTCTGTTGCAGTCTGCAAATTCTAACAGCAACGGGAAAGGAGCGGTTACGTGTGTTTCTGGAAACAGAATTGAGTGATTTCGCGGAGATACCGGGCGTGACGACTTTGACCACTCACCGGATTGACGTCGGTGATAGTCGACCGATTAAACAACGCTATTATCCGATCTCGCTGAAAGTTCAAGAGGCGATCTACAAAGAAGTAAACTCGTTACTTGGAAACGGCATAATCGAGCCGTCGGAAAGTGAGTGGTCCAGTCCGATCGTCATGGTACAAAAGCCGAACGGCAAATATAGGTTTTGTTTGGATTTTCGGAAAGTAAATGAGGTTTCCAAGAAGGACGCGTACCCGCTACCCATTATGTCGAGCATTCTAGACAAATTACGGGCCGCAAAATTCATTTCCACCCTCGATCTTAGCCAGGCGTATTTCCAAATCCCGCTCGACGGATCGAGCAAAGAAATCACCGCCTTCACCGTTCTGGGGAAGGAATTATTCCAATTTAAGCGGATACGAGCCATACGGGCTCACGGAAGCCCCGGCCATTTGTCAAAGACTTTTAGATCGCTTGATAGGTCCGGAAATGGAGCCTCACGCCTTTGCGTATTTAGACGATATTATTCTCACGATCACCACCTTCGAGGATCACCTCGAGTAGCTCCACCGTGTTCCAGAGAGAGTTAAATCCGCGGGATTAATTGTCAACCCGGAAAAATACGAAATCTGTAAGGAGGAAGTGCGGTATCTCGGGTTCGTGGTTAGCAGGAAGGGGTTAAAGGTCGACGCCGACAAGGTCGTGCCCGTCGTGTCGTTTCCGATTCCGCGAAATTTAAAACAACTGCGCCGGTTTCTTGGAATGGCCTAGTGGTATCGCCGGTTTATTCCGGATTTCGCCACTGTTGCGGAACCGTTAAATGTTTTATTATGCAAGAAAAAGACGTGAAAATGGGAGGACAACAATCCGCCTTCGAAAAGATTCGAGCATTAGTCGCGACCGCCCCTACCCTTGCGGGTCCGCACTTCGAGATACCGTTTGTCCTACAGACCGACGCGAGTACGGTAGGGCCGTCCTGGTACAAAAGATCGAGGGGACGGAAAGGGTAATCGCGTTCGCGAGTCGGTCATTAAACGCGGCCGAACGAAAATATTCAGCGATCGAACTAGAATGCCTCGCTGTCGTGTGGGCCGTACAGAAGATCAGATCGTGTCTTGAGGGTTATAAATTCCCGATCGTGACCGACCACAATAGCTTACGGTGGTTACTTCAATTGAAACACCCCTCCGGAAGGCTCGTACGTTGGGCCTTGCAGTTGTCGGAGTACAACTTCGAGGTCATGTACAGACAAGGCGCGTTAAATCGCGTAACGGACGCGCTGTCGCGTATGAGGGAGCCGACTTGGGGGAGGGGGAAATTATATTAACAACCGCGGCCGTGACGAAACTCGAATGGTTTGAGCAAAAATTCCGGGAGGTAGAGGGGGCCCGGAGAGACACCCTGTTTTAGTTCCACGGTCGATTCCGAAATCGGATCGATACCGGGGATCTAATATAAAAATTGAAGAAAGAGAGAACTATGGTGGGTCGACGAAACGATTAAGTAATGGATGCGGAAGGTGATCTATACAGAAACGAGTGTCGGTTGTGTTGTCAATAGACGAACTGAACGATCAGCTGGGCGCCTCGATCCACTGCGGCCGTTCCCCTCGCCGCGCCCGCGAGGCTCGAGCTGCTCGATCCACCCGAGGAGCTCGCGGGGAGCGGTGAGAAGGTGCGGGGACGATCGCGCGCCGAGCTGATCTCTAGATCGTTGTCCGTTTATTTTGTACATATAGACTGTTTGTACAATGACTATGTATGATTAAAAGAATTGAAATACATCAGTATAGAAAGGTTGAGAAATAAAGGTTGAGCTGAATATAGAATCTCGAACACACCCCGACTGATCCATTCGCGAGGGACAACTATTCCATCGTCGCACGGATCGCGACACACTCTTGCTGTGTAACGGAGTAATTACTCTCGGCGTTGTTTAGCGTTCGGATGGCGTATGCGATCAATCGCTTTTCCCCCTCGATCTCTTGTGTCAGAACCACTCCGAGTCTGTGATTGCTGGCGTCGGTTTGTAGAGTAAAAGAACTTTCGAAGTCAGGGCAGGCCAGGTGCTTGTGCCAATTGCATTCGCAGTTTCTCGAACGCCTCGGTTTCGGCTTCGCCCCCTGTCCAGTCTCGGCGTTTTTGTAATAATCGGTGTTGGCAAAGCGGGGAATGTACCTGGAGATCAGTACCAGGAGACCGGTACCAGGAGACCATCCCTAGGAAACGGGATGATCACCCAAGTAGGTGCCGCAAAGTTTTGGATGGCTTGCACCTTTTCTGGGTCGGTGTGGACTCTTCGACTGGTGACCAGATGGGTTAGGTAGCGGAGTTCGGTGCATCCGAAATGGCACTTCTCCGAATTGAGTTTTAGCCGGAGTTTTAACCTGCTGAAGTCGGTGTAAAACCTCTCGCAGGTTTTGTAGGTGTTCGTCGAAGGATTTGCCTAGGACTATAATGTAATCTAGATAAGCAAATGCCTTCAGTTCCAGCTGTGGTCTGATGATTGTATCGAGGAGGCGCTGAAAGGTCGCGGAGGCGAAGTGAAGCCCGAACGGCATTTCTTGAATTGATATAGCCTTCTGCCGGGTACCGTAAATGCCGTTATTGGCCGGCTGTCGCGGTCTATAGTTTCTCTAGGGTGGCCTGGACCTAGGGCACCGGGTAGCGTCCTTCTTCGAGACGCTGTTGACGCGTCTATGCAAAACCTCGGTTTCCCGTTTGCCTTCCTTACGATCACTACTGGCGAGCTCTACGGGCTAACGGACGGTTCGATTATCCCGTCTTGGAGCATTCAGTCGACCTCTTCGTTTATGACTTCTTGGCTAGCTGGGCTTCGGAGAGTGTCCCTCTGTTTTATTGGTACCGTTGTTTTCAGCCGGATCCGGTGTGTGGTGAGGTGGATTGTTCCTCCGAGGGCGGCAAATTTTGGGATTTCCTCGGCCAGTAGTGATTGCAATTGTTTATCCTGTTCCGCTGTGCATTTTGTGAGGCCCTCTGGGCCTTTGACTGTGTCGGCTTTCTCCTGGAATGTGCATCTGTGTGTGCCCAGGGTGAGGGACGCTCCCATCGCTCGGAGTGCGGACGCCGATCAGTATTGGTTGCGACAGTGTTGGCAGTACTGGGCATATGATAGCCATAGTACTGCCGCAGAGGTAGATAATTAGCTTTACCTCGCCGTCTAACTCGACGGCGATGCGCACGGTCATTTCTGTGGAGATTGACCTTGCCCCTTGTCCTCGGCACCATTCGGCCACGTCTTCGCGGAGGTAGGGGGTGTGGCTCCGGTGTCTATCAGCGCCTCAAATTGGCGACCGTAGGCCGTGATTTGGAGGAAGATACTATTGTCGGGTCTTATGTCCGCTGAGGCGTTGACTTATTACATGGGCAACGGATTGTTGTCCGCCCGGTGGTGCCGCGATATGAGCAGAACAATTGCGGGGTTCTTCGGCATTCCAGCCGTTGCTCAAATGTCCAACAGCACGTCTCCCGGTTGTAGTTGACGTTTATTACGTCGGCTGTTGGAGGGTTCTGGTCTCGGTCGAGGTCTTTCCCTGCTTGATTTATGGGTCCTACTGCCGCGGCCCGGTGAGTGGTACGGTGGCGTTCCTCTATTATTGGCTATTATTTGCTCATATTCCTCCGCTCTTTCTAGGAGGTCTTGGAATGGTTGTCGACTCATCCCGGCGGAGGAACTTTCGGTACTCCGTATAGAGGTTGCTGTAGATTCTAGCGAATTGTTCTTCCTCTGAGAATCCACCGTGTCGCCGCATAAGCGTCCTCATGTCCACTATATATTCCCAGGCTGGTTCTCCGGTTTTCTGTAGCCTGTTCCGGATCTCGTCTACCATGTGGAACAGCCGGTCTCGGGAGATAAACATGCGGCGGGAAGCTCTGATGAGATCCTCCAATTTTGTCCAGCCGTGTTTTTCGTTGCGGTACCACTGTAGGGCTTTTCCTCGCAGGATCTCTGCCAGGCAGTGCAGAGTTTGCTCGGGGATGACCCCGTAGCTTTCATGTAGATCGTCCAGGCGGTCAATAAAGTCTTCGGCGTGTTTCCCGTAAAAGTGGGCTCCCCATCGGCTTATTGACTTCAAGATCTCGGTTTTTTGAAGTTCTTGCGAGGCCAGTCGGGCCCGTAGTTCATCTATTGTCCCTTCTGGGTTTCACCCTTGCCGGCGGGCTTCCCGGACTAAATCATCTTTCCGTAGGAGCCTAAATCCAGCCTACATGTGAGTTCATTCGCGGTTCTCCCGATTAGAAACACTGTTCGGGCGCCATTTGTGATATCTGGGGTAGGGAGAGATGGCCGACTCAGTCGGCTGTCGAGGGTTCGCTGGCCGCGAATGAGCAAACACGGTTAGAGCCAGACAGATATTTGGTTCTTACTGTAATCATTTCAACAAGTTGAAAATAATACATAGGTGTTTTTAAATTATTTTAATCTCTCTACTGTCTTAAAATGCACCTATTCATTTTTGCTACAAATGCATAAAATCCGCAGTCTAGTGATCGCATTACCTGATTGTTGTGATTTGTGCTGCATTACAAGGGATGTGGCAATTGTTATTAGTGCATAACTATATGTTGACAAATGTGAACAGTGATCGTGAGTGTGGAAAAATTTCATGGCATCTGTGTGAAAGTGAAACTGAAAAGTCCGGATCGTTGACTTCACCGCACATCCCTCAGCTGTCGTATACTTGCTATCTACCATCAGCTGTGCAGTTCGTCACCGAGTGACCCAGTGACACACATTTTGAAGCAGCAAATGGATTTACGGCTGAATAAGTGTGTTTTTAATGCAATCAGTTTCTGCTTCTTCTTTCATTCGGGTAAAGTTGCCGTAAGTCGGATAAATATGATGCGGGTCCTCACCGATTTCAATGACCTTGAAATATCTTTTTCCTTTGAAATAGTTGGCGGTCGGCTTTACTTTCGGAGATATTAGCAAGCCGTGTCCGCTATCATGAATACCCATATGAATGTCACGGCGTACCACCAACACTCGGCTGCCGGCGCAGCGGGCTAGGTCGCGCTCTGATTGTGTAGTCCGTGTTTAAAAAAGCCGCGGACTCCATTTTTGCTAAGGAAAATGTCGCTTCAAATAACGTCAGAATCCTCCCATTTTCGAGATCTGAACGAAATTTGGGACACCCTGTATGTCGGAGAAGGCCGGAGAATTTACCAGCATGTAGCACTTTTGTTTCTTTTTTTCCCGCGCCCGAGGACCCTTGGGCCACCGGGGGAAGGCCTACGCCACATGCATAAGGAGTCCAAGGGCATAAGCCACGAGGACAAGATGCGGGCCTACGTCACGTGGAGGATAGGTAGAGGGAAGCCTCGGTTTTCAGTTAGGTTCGCTCGTGTTCGAGAATGCTTTCTAGTAACGTGGTAGCTGGCTCGGAAACTCCGATTTGATACGATAGTCTCCGCCGCGCGTATTTATATCCCGCCTGCCCCATTTTACTAGCGAGTAAGCCGCGTATATCGCGGTGGTCACCTAGCGGCCGTCGCGGCAGGTGACGCCGCGCGGTTTCGCGGCGTGTTTACTTGCGAGTAAGAGTGGGGCGGTAGGAAGTCTCGCGCCTATGACGTAATCGTCACAACTCTATTAGAGATTCTTGCGCATCCGATTTGTGCTTTAGTAGATGTGTTTCAATATAATGGGTATAGTCGTCGAGAAATGTGGCAAAGTATCTCTTCCCATTCCAGATATTAACCTTCAGTGGTTCACACACATCTGTATGAATCAGTTGAATCGGTCTTGTTGCTCTCGTCCTGGTTTCTGCGAAGCTCGGCCGTGTCTGTCGTGCCTTCGTGCATATTTCACAAGTCAAATCGTACTTTTTAAATTGATTCTCAGTAATATTCATTCCAGTACTCTGCTGTAAGAGTTTTAGCATGCCACCCTTACTCAGGTGTCCCAGTCTCCTATGCCATTGTTCTATGACCATCAACTTATTTTCATTTAATATTATATTCGCTTTGTTTCCCTTCTCAGGTTTTAGACTCACTTTATACAGTCCCTCTTCAGTTCTTTCTCCTATCAGGACTTGTCTCCATCGTTTTCCACTGTCTTTTTTCTTTTTCAAAGGTTACTCTTCCTCCATTTTTATTAATTTCTGTGACTGATAACAGATTGGTGCTTAATTCTGGAACTACCATTACGTTTTTAAGAATGCATTGTTCAAATTGTAGGCAACCTACAGCTTCTACTCTCATTGTATCGTTTTCTTTTGCCACTCTTACCGTAGAGTTTATTTTTCTTACGTTTGCTTCTTACGTTTAGTTGTACCGGAATCTACTACGCAGTCATCGGATCTGCTCAATTGTCTAGTCAAGTACGCAACCTTGTTTCCCTTATTCACTTTATCTGTTTCTTGTACTCTTTTATCTTTGAAATAGCACTGTTTCTCTGTGTGATTTGATTTCTTACAAATAGTACAGTACTTACATTCTGTTCGTTGTCTACATGACGCCGCATAGTGTCTTTCCTTGTTGCACTTGTAACACTTTACTTACTTTTTACTTGTTACTTTCATTACTAGATTTTGATTTGCATTGCCATGCTATATGACTAGTTGAATTGCACTTGTAGCATTTCCTTTCTTTGGTTTGGTATGTGATTGCACTTGTACGTTCTTCTTTTCCTCTTCTTTTCCTCCTCCTTCTTTTCCGTCAATCTTTCTTCCTCCGCTGTCAGTCTGGCAGTTAGATTTTCCAGCGTTCCTTCTTCTTTCGCAGTAGACTCCCATGCACTTCTGAAATGTTTGAATCCCTGAGGCAATGTTCCTAATATTTTTGCGATAAGCATGTCATCGTCTATCATTTTAATTGTTCATGATTGTAACGTACTCTGATTTTGGATGATCAGAATTGCTTGAAAGTGAAATGGATGATTGGATTTGTATGCAAGAGTGAGTCTGGATTGCTGTGAGAAAGAATTAAAGGAAATGAAAGGAACGAAAGCGTGAGTGTAACGGTATGATTTGAATGAGGCGAATGGATTGTATAAAAAGAAGGATTGAATAGCGAAAGTCGGATCTACAATAAGTTAACTGTATTTGCACTATTGTTTACAAAATTGTCACAAATGTATAAACGAACAGAAAATAAAGGAATATGAAATATAAGAAAACTTGAAACGATTTGACACGGCGTATTGCGTAACGAACAGCTGGGCTGATTGTAGCAGAGAGCGAGAGAAAACGGTTCTCACTCAGTTTTATTGTCTCGATCCTTCTGGAAACTCGTCACGCACCGGTGATTCCGGTTGAGCGTTCGAGAACATTCCAGAAGAATCGAGACTGAATAAGCCAATCACGCGCTTGGCTTTTCGCCCGCGCGAGCCTCGATGGCATACGCAGATCATTCGCGTCCAGGCGGGATTACGCGGGACATGCTGTGATTCGCAGTCCGCCAGACGGGATCGGCGAGGCATCATAGCGCTCGCGCGCGCCAATCTCGAACATGTCGCCCACCTCGACTTGTCGAATTTCCGCGAGTGAACAAGAAGAAGATAACGTGCGAATTATTACAATTATAGTACAGTGAATTATGTGGAGTGATGCATGAAGAATTGTACAGTGTTGTTACTAGTGAGCTGACAATGATTCTGTCGCGAACAAGAAGAATGTAAGATGCTTGCGATAAAGGTTAAGAATGACGTCACGGACGGCGTCGTCAATGAATCGCGCTTGCGCTAGCTGACTCGTACGCGTATTACGCAGTTGTAAACGATCGGTTGAGATGAATGGCCGTCCGCGGTTATCGATCGTTCGCATCAATCGGCAAAAGAACAAGTTTGTGGATCGGTCTTACGAATTCGGAAGTTGCTGTGACCGTTTTCACGACACGGACTTTCCCGTCGCTCCCTGGATGCACTTCCTTCACTCGTGCAAGCGGCCATTGAGAAGGAGGCGTTGATTCTCCAGCGATGATGCACAGACGGCCGGGCATGATGTCTTCCTGTGGACGGCGCCATTTTGATCGAGTGGTAAGTCCATGCAAATACTCTCGATGCCATCTCGACCAGAATTGATCACGCATTTGTGTCACCAGCTGCCATCGCGTAAGCCGGTTGCCCTCCTGATCCAGCAGTGATGGTTCCGGAAGCGCGTTCAATGCGGTGCCTACAAGGAAGTGCCCTGGAGTTAATGCTCTCAAGTCCGAGGGATCATCAGAAAGGGCAGCTAGTGGCCTTGAATTAAGGCAAGCCTCGATTTGAGTGAGGAGAGTGGTCATCTCCTCAAACGTGAGCCGAGCTTCCCCAATTGTTCGCCGCAGGTGATGTTTGGTGGACTTGACTGCAGCCTCCCACAAGCCACCGAGTGGGGCGCAGCTGGTGGGTTGAAATGCCACTGTGTGCGTGAGTTGCTCATCTCATCCCTGATGTTTCTGTTTTCGAGGCTGCTGGCGGTGAAAAGGCGGCGCACCTTCCGGTCTGCTCCCAGGAAATTAGTCCCATAATCGCTGTACAAGTGGGCATAGTGACCTCGCCGTGAGATGAACCGCCGGAAAGCAGCCAGAAATGCCTCGGAGGAGTAACTAGACACCACTTCGAGATGTACGGCCTTGGTTACCATACAAATGAAGACGGCGAAGAAGGCCTTGGTTGCCTTGTGACCACGCCCTGGAGATGTCCGGAACCAGATTGGACCAGCATAGTCCACTCCGGTGGAATGGAATGGACGTGCCGGAGTGACTCGGTGCTCCGGCAATTGGCTCATCAGCTGTCGACCTGGTTCTGCCCGCCATCGCAGACAAGTGACGCATCTGTGGATCGCTGCTTTGACCCTTGACCGTCCTTTGGGGATCCAGAATCTCTGACGTATGGCTTCCAGCGTGGCCTGCACTCCTCCATGCAACGTCTTAAGATGGCTGTAAGCAATGTAAAGTAGAGTGAATTGAGACTTGGGAGGTAGAATGATCGGGTGAGCTTCGTCAGGATTTAACGGAGCCTTGCCCAGACGACCTCCGACTCTCAACAATTTGTCGCTATCAAGTACTGCTGACAGAGGTGAGAGAATGCTTCTTAAGGGCACGCATTCTCCAGCAGTGATCGTTTTTATTTCTTCTTTGAAGTAGGTCCTCTGGACCAGGTGGATCCAGGTTTTCTCAGTCTCATCGATTTCTGCTGCGGACAGAGCTGGGTTGTGTCGCTGGACGTGTGTCGGTGCTGGTCGTGGTTGGTGAATTGCTGCGTTGTCTTCTGAGCCACCGTCGACACTATGCAGTGACCCGTAGCAATCTGGTAAAGGACGAGAATCTCGTCAGAATGTCGTTATCCTCGACAGCCTTTCTGGATTTGTTGACGATGGCAGCTACTGGTCCCCTTTCTTCAGCGAAATGGTTATCGTGCTGGAGGAATCCGAGGCCATTCCACCACAACGTCAGATGTGGCAGTTGAGACGGTGAGAGCCTTCGAGAGGCGCAGTCAGCTGGGTTTTCAACGCCAGCTACATGATGCCACTGTGCCTCAGGGACTCGTCGCTGGATGTCTGCAACTCTGTTTGCCACATACGTTTTCCACCGGCTCGGACGTGCCTGGATCCATCCGAGAGCGACTGTGGAATCTGACCACAAGTGCATTGTGGTATTGGTGATGTCCAGTGTTGTGGTGGTTTTCTGTGCCAGTCGTGCGAGGAGATGAGCTGCACAGAGTTCCAAACGTGGTAATGAAACCTGTTTCAGTGGTGCTACCTTGCTTTTCGCCGTGATTAGCGTGACCTTCCAGTGTTCATCCTCGTCTTTCGTCCTCAGGTAGAGGACAGCTGCATATGCCCATTCCGAAGTGTCAGCGAAACCGTGTATTTCCCTCTGTTTATGGTGTGACCTGCGAAACAGAGGTCGAGGTACTCTCACCCTTTCGAGCAGCTTCAGTTCAGCGCAGAATGATGCCCAGTCGTCAGCCAGCGTAGGAGGAAGGAGATCATCCCAGTCTAGTCCCAACAGCCATGTGGATTGAATGGTTATTTTCGAACACACGATGACAGGTGTTAACCATCCCAGCGGATCAAATAGTTGGGCTGATTTTGAGACAATGCTGCGCTTGGTTGGAGGTTGAACTGCGGCATCGGCAATGGAAAACTGAAAACTGTCATCATGTGGTGACCAGTGTAGTCCGAGGGCAGTATGAGTGCAGTCTGTCCATGTTTTCTGCTCCTCCTGTTTGTTTCTGATGACTGTGGGTTGAGTAGCTGAGTCCTGGATCCCTTCCGGAGCAATCTGATGCAAATCAGCTACGTTGGAGGCCCACTTCTGGAGGGGAAAGCCGCCGGCCAAGCACAACCTTTGAAGTTGGTCGGCAGTTTCCCTCAATGCTGCGACAGTGTCAGCTCCGGTGAGGATGTCATCGACGTATGCATCCCTCTTGATGGCCAGTGCAGCTTTGGGGAACTGCGAGCCTTCATCGTCTGCCAGTTGACGTAGTGTCCGGACAGCTAAGTATGGAGCACAAGCGAGTCCTTAAGTAACGGTATTCAATCGATACTCACGTACTTGCTGTGTTTCAGATTGTCTCCAGAGAATGCGTTGGACGTCTCGATCATCCGGATGTACCAATATTTGCCTGTACATCTTAGTGACATCGGCTGTCACCACATACTGGTGTTTACGCCATCGCAGTATGACGTCAGCGAGCGGAGGCAACATATTCGGACCCACATGAAGAGCATCGTTGAGAGAGGATTGTGAAGACTCGTGCCAGGACCCGTTGAACACCACTCTCAATTTCGTTGTGGTGCTGTTTGGTTTCAGGACCCCGTGATGCGGCAGGTAATGCATCTGC
Organism: Lasioglossum marginatum; assembly: GCA_028455795.1. NCBI lineage: Eukaryota > Metazoa > Arthropoda > Insecta > Hymenoptera > Halictidae > Lasioglossum > Lasioglossum marginatum. The sequence goes on from CM052248.1 coordinate 2,848,565, forward strand.
TCCTCACTCCGTGGTTCGTCGGCTAGTGACATTGTATGTCGATAAGTTCGTTGTACTGGTTCAGGAAGTCACAATAGTGGTCCTTGAACTCCTTGTCTCTGTTGAAGCGCAGCTCCATCCTCCTGAGTGCATGCCAAGCTGCCGATCTTGAACGAGACGTGATTGCAACGTGAGTTTTGAGTGGAAGTCTCACCTGATAGCGGCCTTCTGGTGTGCGAGAGTGAGTAGCTGCGAAATGGTTCTCGCACTCCTCCTCCTCTGCTGTCCACGAGGAGACCGTGTCCGAGATGTCCTCCTGCTCCCAAAATCTCCGCACTAGTGAGCTCAGGGTGTCGCCAATAGTCGTCTGATGCACCTGTGCGTGCATCGAACTGGACGTTGCATCTGTCATCCCGGTGATGATCCAGCCGAAAATGGTAAGTTGTCCGACTGGCTGGTTCGGAACTCCCTTTCTAGTTCCCTCCTTTATAATTGCAGGATAAACATCGGCACCGATCAGAACGAAGAGTCAATGGATGCCCCACTTGCTGGTGAAGGATCGGCCAGCTGCAGCCCTTTCAAGTGACCCCAGTCTCGATGCAATCTGTCCCTGCCGTGGGTGTTCGTCGAGAGCTTGGCAAGGATCACTGCCACAACCTTGATTGGCTCATCCGCCTTTGAAGCCGAGATGTCCAGAGTCACTCTGCCACGAGCTTTCGCGAGCTGCTGTCCTCCAACTCCAAAGATATCAATTGCAGCGGCAGTCCGAGGTAATTGGAGCCTCTGAGCTAGCCCTTCACTTATCATAGTGATTTCAGAGCCTTGATCAATGGGCGCTCTGACTGCTTAACGTCGTCCGAACCGATCTGAAACATTTATTATTGCAGTGGCCAACAATACATCATCCGACGTGTTACAGCACTCCTGCGCGTTGTCCTTTGGGGGGTGGAGACAGCCTTGAATGCATCATGGAGAGTGGTATGATGTCATTCTCCACATGTGTAGCAACCCTTCTTCTATGGACAAGCAGCAGTGGTGTGCCGAGGCAGTTGCTGCACAGCTGGTGTTTCTCCACAGCACAGCTGGTGTTTCTCCACAGCACAGCTGGTTTTCCGCTCTTCCGCTGGGCTTTCTTTGTACGACGCGCAATGCATAAGGTAATGATCCATTGCGCATATTACGCAAATGATCTGCTGCTGTTTTTTCCCTGCATAGTTAATTCGAGCTGAGGTTGCTGCTGGTTTAGCCTTGACGAAACTCGGACCTAATCGAGTTTTGGAGAATTTGGATAGACTCGAATCGGCGGATGCCGTGCTCGGTAATGCCTGCATCATCTGGAGCCGCCTTATCATGAAGTTCTTCAAGGTCATACAGGAAGGTGGATCACTGCTGCTGGTAACGCTTTCCTCCCACTTGTGTCTGGTTGTTGGATCAAATAACTTCACAATCGAGTACACGAACCAATCAGCAGTTTTGTCAATGGGTCTTCCTAGTCCTTCCAGGGTGTTGACGACGGTGGAGACGCCCTTCTGAATCTGGCTCATTTCCCGCACCGAGCTCTCTCTCATCTTAGGAAGCTCAGCTAACTTATCGAGGCAGGATCGAACGAGGATGTTCGCGTTTGTTCTCAAAGTGCTCTAGGAGAATGTCCTGTCGAGAATCGAGTGTTGAACGAGGGTCAGTTGACGTATTCGCCACTGAATTGCGGTAGCTGCATCCGAGGGAGAGAAGATGATCCGGAACTTGATGTATCACCTTCTTGGACTCTGATTTGTCGATCTGCTGCTGCTCTCGCCGAATTGTCGAGCCAAATCGCGAAGCCTGCCCTTCTGGGTCAAGTAATCTTCCTCTACGGTTTCAGCCATGTCTTCTTTGACATAGTCGCTGTCCTTGATCGCAGCATTATGACGGTACGTCAGAAGATCATGGTTCTCCTGGAACCTCATCCAGTAGTTTTCGAGGAGTTCGACCCTGGTTTCCACATCGCTTACGGTCATCTTTGATTGTGCAACGGATTTTTTGAAATTGTCCATGAGGCGAGTGATTTTTCCTCCAAGTTGTCTCTGCTTATGGAGCAGCTCATCGGCAGAGAAATCCATTTTGAGATGCGGCTGGTTCGCTGGATGGATTTCTCACAAGAAGATCACTGAACTGAACTTCGAATTGTAGATCCTTGGAAGGAAATAGCCAGACACTTGGACCGAATATGTGACGTAGTCTGATTTTGGATGATCAGAATTGCTTGAAAGTGAAATGGATGATTGGATTTGTATGCAAGAGTGAGTCTGGATTGCTGTGAGAAAGAATTAAAGGAAATGAAAGGAACGAAAGCGTGAGTGTAACGGTATGATTTGCATGAGGCGAATGGATTGTATAAAAAGAAGGATTGAATAGCGAAAGTCGGATCTACAATAAGTTAACTGTATTTGCACTATTGTTTACAAAATTGTCACAAATGTATAAACGAAGAAAATAAAGGAATATGAAATATAAGAAAACTTGAAACGATTTGACACGGCGTATTGCGTAACGAACAGCTGGGCTGATTGTAGCAGAGAGCGAGAGAAAACGGTTCTCACTCAGTTTTATTGTCTCGATCCTTCTGGAAACTCGTCACGCACCGGTGATTCCGGTTGAGCGTTCGAGAACATTCCAGAAGAATCGAGACTGAATAAGGCCAATCACGCGCTTGGCTTTTCGCCCGCGCGAGCCTCGATGGCATACGCAGATCATTCGCGTCCAGGCGGGATTACGCGGGACATGCTGTGATTCGCAGTCCGCCAGACGGGATCGGCGAGGCATCATAGCGCTCGCGCGCGCCAATCTCGAACAATGATCTCTTTCAAATAGTTTTGTCCATATTTCATATGCTGTTTTATTGGACATCAGGTGTATCAAGATTTTTTTATCCACTGTTGCGGTTATCATTCTTTGTGCATTTGCGTCTTTAACTAACCACTGCTTTGTTTTTTCCTCATCTGTGGGTTCTCGAATTAACATTGTGACGGTTACATCTAGGCGCGAAATTACGGCGCGACCGCGAGAGGGCCACCGCGTTGAACCGGTCTTCTCGCAAGTAGGACCCGCGAGTACGACTCGCGGCCGCGAGAGGGCCACGGCGCTGAACCGGTTTCTCGCGAGTGGAGATGTGCACGCTAGGGTATAATTACCCTAAACAAACCCCGCTAAGACAAGACAAGCTGAACCCGTAGTATCGTGAAGTAACCGTTGTGGCGAAACCGATCCAACCGGAAAGCAAATCTTTTGAAGGCTGATTGAGCGAGCGAATGCGAGTGTGTGACCGACCGACCGACCGACCGACCGACCAACCGTCTCCCCTCCACTACTTCCGGCCCGAGTGGTGAAATACCTGCGGGAGTCCCTCCGCCCCAGTGGCGAAAGCCGAGTGGGACTTCACGCTCCCCCCCCCCCCCCCCCACTACTACTACTTAGCAAGCGCTACTCGTACCGAACGACTGCTAACTCCGAGCGACCGCTAATTCCGAGCGACCGCTACCGCCGAGCGACCGCTACCACCGAGCAACCGCTACCGCCGAGCGACTGCTACCGCCGAGCGACCGCTACCGCCGAGCGACCGCTATTTCGAGCCGCCTCGTCCGAGGCCTACCTACTGCCATTCGAGGTTCCGCGACCTTGGATGGCCGACTGAAGCGGCAATACCTTCCACCGCACCGGGTAACCGTCGTAACCGGGTAACATTTCAAAGTTATCTTGGGCTTTTAGAATTATACTCACTTGAAATTTCCACATTGGAAAATTATCAGCATCTACCAGCTTTTCCACTCATTGCATTTCCTCTATGCTTATTTTTGCCACCTTCCCCGGTTTTATTTTCCTTTCAGTCTTTTTAGTTTTATCACGCTTCACCACGTACTCTTATGGAATGCTCCAGAACCTCTATATAACCTTCCAGCAGTTTTTACTGTGAACTGGCCCATAACCTGCTATGTACAGGTTATTTATTAACTATTGTGCGATCGATCTTGATCGATCAGAAATTGAAGGATATGAATGATGTGTGAGAGTGCAAGAGGGATGCAGAATGGAAGAATTGAAAGATATGAAAGTGCGAATGTAACGGCAGGATTTGAATGAGAGGCGAGTGAACTGTATAAAGGATTGGATAGAGAATAAGCAGATTTACAATAAATTAAACTATTTAGCACTATTAGTAACTTGTGATGTACTTGACAGTAACTTGTCTAAAGTGACTTGACAGTAACTTGTCTAAACTTGTATGAACTTAACAATAATAAATGTGATGATTTTGCAAAGATGAATTTTCATGTGACAGAATATTTATTGCGCAACGACTAGCTGATTTGACACAGAGAGAGTGAGGACGAGAACCGTCGTCTCTCACTTTTATTGTCTCGATCCCTCTGGAAGTCCGTCACGCACTGGTGTTTCCGGTTGAGCGTTCGAGAACATTCCAGAAGGATCGAGACTGGGTTTCAGCCAATCATGCACTCGGCCTCTTGCCCGCGCGAGTCTCGATGGCAGACGCTCAGTGCTCGCGTTCGCGCGGGTCGCGCCGTGATTCGCAATCGGTTACACGCGATCGGAGAGGCGACATGGCGCACGCGCGCCAATCTCGAACAACTATGAATATACATACATTGAACAAATACTCTGATAACTATAAACTGAAACAATATTATAAACCGCTTTTATATAATTTCATACTGATACTCTTTACACCTCGACCTTTCCTGCACACAGTCCAAAACCAGAAGAAGGCGATCCCGTGCTTTGCCCGTCTTTTTCACACATCGCACATTCATACCAACCCACGCCGCATATTCATACCAATCCATACTGCACACTCGTACCAACCCTCATTCATACCTACTGCTTCAACATAATTATTCTCAACATCAAGAAGAGTACCTTCCGCCATGATCCAACCAGTAAAAAACACGGAATGATCAAACAAAAAATGTTGACCGCGTTAGACCAATCCGATTGGGCTATACCGACCTTATTTGTGAGGAAAGCAAATGGGGACATCAGAGTTGTGGAAGATTACAAAATAACCTTAAACCCAGTGATAAAAAAGTCAGAATAACAACTGCCTACAGTTCAAGAAGTCCTAACTACTCTAAATGGAGACCAATACTTCTCCCAAATTGATTTAAAAAATGCGTACAAACAAATACGCGTAGACGAGGATATAAGTACACTTTAGGATTATTCAAGGTAAACGTATTACTCGATGGCTTAAACATAGCCCCTAACATTTTCCAGAAAATGGTTTCTAAGTTACAGGGGATTCCAGGAGTAGTCACGTATTTAGACAACATTAAAATACAAGGTTCAAACATACCAGAACACGACGACAAACTACTACAGGTGCTCCAAGTTCTAAATGACGCAAACTTCAGAATAAATATAAACAAATGGAAATTGGAGTCAAGTCCATGGAATTCCTGGGATTTCAAATATCAGCAGAGGGAATCGAACCTCTCAAATCGAAAATCACTGCTATCAGTGAAATGCCAGCGCCGAAAGATGCCAAGGAACTACAATGCTTAGGAGGCCTCTTAGGAGGCATACATTTCTGTGCCAGACATATTAAAAATCGTGTAAACACAGCAGAACCGCTACACAGATTGCTAGACAAGAACGAGATATGGTCGTAGGAGGAAAAGCACCAGAATGCATTTCAAAAATTAAAAACAATGCTGATTAATGCGCCGATTGTGTGGCATTACGATGAAAACAAACGAATCGTTGTTTCGGCTGATGCGAGTCCAGTGGGAATAGGGGGCATCTTGGCACACGTGGCCCCAGATGGATCCGAGCATCCAGTAGAATTATTCCCAATTAGAAAAAGAAGCAGTTGCATTGGTTACAACGGTCAAACAATTCCACCAATACTTGGCAGGGAGAAAATTTAAGCTGATAACGGACTACAAACCGCTTCTGGGTATGTTCAATCCAGACAAACCAGTACCAGAAATCATATTTCCAAAGTTGAGCAGAATTGCATCTTTTCTACGAAATTATGAATATGAATTAGAGTATCGCCCGGCGGCTAAAAATACAAATGCGGATCTGCTTTCGCGCCTGCCAATCAAAGAAAAAATCATTGAAGAAAATGAAAAAATTTATAAAGAAGTCTTAATGATTGAAAATTGTTCAGGAAGGGCTATTCCTTCTAAACTCATAGCAGGAGAAACTGCTAAAGATCCAGTACTGAGATTGGTGGCAGAATACATTAGAAACAAATGGCCAACTAAGATAGGAGATCACCTACAACCATTCCACGGGAAAAGAGAGGAACTTTCTGAATATAAAAACTGCATCCTATGGGGAACTAGGATCATCATTCCAACTAACCTACAAGGAAAAGTACTAAAATTATTATACGCTAGTCATCCAGGTATAAGAGTAACAAAACCACTGGCTAGAAATCATGTGTTTAGAGCATTGTCCAGTACGAAATTGCCGCTGGCTCAGGAGCAATTAAACGCTCTGGTTTGCATAATGATTAAAATACGCACACACTTATGGTGAACTCTTGGAACGTCCAAGGTTCGAAAGTACACAATTCAAAAGTTCAGAATAAAGAGTTCACAGAAAGTTCAGAAGAGAAGTTTATTGTAAATCTTCATAGTAAAAGTTCATAATCAAAGTTCATGATAAGTTCATAATAAAGTTCGTAATAAAGTTCGTAAGAAAAATTCATAAGAATGTACATAAGAAAAGTTCATAGAAAGATCGTAAGAAAGGTTCACAAGAAAGATCGAAAGAAAAGTTCATAGAAAGATCGTAAGAAAGGTTCACAAGAAAGATCGAAAGAAAAGTTCATAGAAAGTTCAAAATAAAGTTCACAATCCACTTCACAGTTTAAACGATTAACCACAATTCAAGTTACTGTTAAAAACAAACGCTTCGTAACGTTCTACGATTCAGTAGACTAAGGTACAAGATTCGTCCGATTCTCTCCAAAGCTCTTAAAGTTCTAACCGCTATTTCTCCTGCAATTCCCTACCAAAGCGCGGGAAGAGATAATTTCTTTGATAGGGATAAACAAGGGACCAATTACCAGTTCGGGGCGTAATACGAATCTGTGAGACGTCTACCAAATCCGTGATTTCGTTTCTCACGTAAGCCTTGTAAATAAAGCAAGCCTATGCACAAATTCCTTATCCATCCCTTGTTCGAAGATCTATCCCCAAACTGGTGTTGCCTTTCCGCTGAGTGTAGGCCTGCGATGCGTCAATTGTCATTGACTGGGGTACACTTAACTTTCAACCGTACACAAGTTCGTAACTAATTCTAAGGGCCAAGCATGCCAATAAATAACTCAAAAGTGACAATGTTTCACTCGATCGTAGCACAGGCCCAGACACGATGATAGACAATTCTAGACATCATGCATGGTGGCCAGGAATTGACAAGCAGATAGCATCAATGATAAAAAATTGCAAAAAATGCATTGAAGTACAATCAACTCCACCAAGGGCTCCTGTTACTACTTGGAATTCTCCAGGAAAACCCTGGTCGAGGATCCATGTGGATTTTAAAGGACCATTCGAAGGACAGTACTTCCTTATCGTAGTAGATTCAATTTCAAAGTGGCTAGAAGTACGAAGAGTATCTTCCACATCATCGTCAATAGTCATCAAAGAATTGAGTATTATTCGCCACATTCGGAATTCCAGACACAGTAGTGAGTGACAATGGACCTGGGTTTGCTTCAGAAGAGCTAAAATCATGGTACGAATGAAACGGAATAAATCAATTATTCATCGCTCTGTACAAACCGGCCGTTAACGGACAGGCGGTAAGAATTGTTCAAACAACTAAAAAATCACTAAAAAAAATAATTGAAGGCAACTGGGAGAAAACTTAGCAGGTTTCTATTGAAACAGCACATCACACCATCGGCAACAACCGGTGCAAAACTAATGTTTGGCAGAAACATCAAAACAATTCTAGATACGCTAAAACCACGCTCAGACGAGGAAGACAATTACGTCATCATGGGAAAAGGTGGAAAACTCAGAGAAATCGAAGTGAGCAGTAGAGTTAGAATGAGAAATTATAGGTCATGGACCAAAATGGACAACGGCTATAGTCGAAAAAAACTAGGAAATAGAAACTATATAGTTAAAGAAAATGATACTGGCGTGTGCTACAAAAGAGATATCGATCAAATCGTTCAAATGCCACCGGAATCAACAACTAACGATGCGAAAACAAGCAAATCAGTATCCACACCATATTTCGACGATGACTCGAACTATAAGGGGAAGAAAAACAGACCGGAAACAGCGGCTCAACTCGAAGAAGAAATCATCAGGGACCCAGATCTTGATCCAGAAGGCTACAACGTTCTGCCGAAGACGGCGGACGAAACATTAACGAAGAAATAGAAAGACGGAGAAGACCTAAAAGAAAATGCGTAGACGGAACACGAAACAGATACAGGGATGTCTGCTGGAGTCTTCAGTTGTTGAAGGCCTTGAATGAAGAATCTAAAAGGGGAGAGATGTTGGGTATAAAGGAGCCTAGATTATCGACCGATCGATCGACCTGTTCTCGAGATCTCCGATCAGCGTCACTCCAGTCGTGATCGTGTAAAGAGACAGTTGAAATTAACAATAAAGACTAATTATTTATTACAACCAGCAGTTAGTTATTTGTTACGAACCTAACATACAGTGTTGTACAAAGGTGTTTGCAATTTTCTTATCGTGTTAGAGCGAAACCGTGTTATAGGATGCCGTGTTGTAGGAGGGCTACTCCTTTTGTAAACATTTTCCAAGATATTTCCTCTGTGTTAGCGATATCACCGCATTCCTGTGCTGCCACTTAGCGGCTCTGCTCAGTAAGCGGCACACGATCGTCACTACACACACACGAACATGACGACGCACTTACCTGTCAAAAACACTGCAAATTGCATAACTTTTGAACCATTGATCCTGCAGGATCGAAACTTCGATTTCTCAGATCTCCTTGATCACAGCTGCGAGATTACATACCAAATAGATAATAATTTACAGGAGAAAGGCAAAAATTTTTGGTCCCGTAAAGTAAGGAGCAGCCAAAATATTAAATAATTAAAGAACTCGAAAGTGATAAAAGTGCAACAAAATTGGCAAGAATGGTGTCGGAAAGTTTAAAATAACACGCATTTGAAAACAAAATCTTATTATTGAAAATTAATAAATTGTATTCAACAAGCTGAAATTGCAACTGATGGTACCTAGCGGTAATGGCTGTACGCACCTTCTCACTTCGAAGCATTCGAGGCATTACAGTAGGACCTTGATGGCTTGGGGCACAAAAAGAGTGTAATTCTAAATAATTATTTAGCGAATTAAATAAAATTTAGTATCTGATAAAACGACTGTTCTATTATCTGAAAACTTCGTTGGACGAACACTTTTGTCTTCACATTAGTTCGAATATGAAAGGCACTTCTGTACAGATAGCTTAAAAAGTACAATCAGAGTTGGTTAGAGCTAGTTTCAAAAAATTGCGACCGTCTATGAGGAATAAGTGCATTTTTCGATGTTATGGCAGAAATAGTTATATAGCATTAATAATAAAATGCACTGATGAATTTAGACAAATATAATTCAAAATTAATTTCAATTTAATTTAAATCTCTAATCCGGATTTGGTATGGCCATACCATCCCCAACAGTTGATGCGACCGAAAAAAGTATGAAACATATTTTTATAAATACAGTAAACCAAAGCCCGGCAGGGGTAACACGTATAAGAAAATATTGTTCACAATTGTAGGATCTCAGGGAAAAATGAGGGAATCGCCGCGCCGGGAATCGAACCCGGGCCTCACTGGTGGTAGCTGATCGACTAATACTCTCACCCATAGAGCCCTCTCTTTTTCCCAATCTCCATACGCTATATATCATCCATCTTAGATCTGGGGGTCCTGATCCCACACAATTGTTAATATTTATCGTTTATATGGACAGACATTACTCTAATAAATCACTCTCAACTATATTTTCATGTATAAACTATAATATATGTTTGAACTCTGATACAAATTATCAATATCTCTCACGTGAACAACGCTTCGTCTTTCTAACCTCTCTATCAACTCTCATGTGCGACTACTCTCTACTAACTCTTATGGACGACTACGACGCTCGCTGTCCTCGTTACGTTGACTTCCTCATCCGCTCTCTCTCTCTCTCACACGCTGTCATCTTACGGCCCTCACACTAACCTTTCTCTCATATCATCAATGGTAAATTATCACAATTACAATAACAATGATGATCTTAAGAACATATCTCAGAGTCATTGAAATCGAAAAGGTCGCCCTTATTCCGAATAATGAATGCGGCAACGATTTTTGCTACATTGTCAAATGAAAAGTGGCGGCGCTGTGTAATGATTCGATCCGATTTTCATTATTACGAGAAAATGAACATAAAATTTATTCCTGAAAAAATGAATGGCACAAAGTATTTAGAAATTATTCACGATAATAAAATAAATGCATATGTCAGAAGTATTGCTAAGGATAAATTCATTTTCCAATACGAAAACGCTGTAGTTCATATTGCAGAAAAAGGTAGCGAAAGAATACTTTTCTTAAAAAAGTTCAAATTTTACATTGGCCAACGAGATCTCTCGATCGCAACATTATGAAAAATAGTTGGAGGTATCTTGTCACAGTACTATACACAAAAAGTAGACAATTTGAAACCGTTGAATGATGTTACACAAAATGAATTTAAGAGAAGTCACAAAATGTGACTTGGAAAAGTATTAAAAGATTATATAAATCTTCATTCAACAGAACTACTACTGTCATTAAATGTAAAGAAGGCGCATCAAACTATTAAATAAAATTTTAGGTTCCTATGCACGCGTGCCATCATTTTGTCCCACAAGATTTTGGCACAGATGTTATTTTTGTCAAATAATACTATACAGGTTGATAAATGCATACGTACGTTTAACGTATCTTGAAATAGTAAATATAGAAACAAATTTCAGTTGCAATTTGAAAATAAATTAAAACCATGTGAATCTTAATGTGTATTTGCCATCTTCTTGTCCCGGAGTCTACCTTATGAAACATAAACTTAGAAATACAATGCCAATCGATCGTTGCGATCAATTACCGATACTTCTCATACAGAATCGGATGCGAAGTACCTCGACCTACTTAAAAGAATCATTTCTAAAGCTTGCCTGAGAGATTGCCGAACATGTTTGGCAGGGGTCACGGTTTACGCAGTATTACTTTGCGGGACAAGCCTAACGGTACATTGAAAGCAGTGCATGCGTGAATTGCTCCTCACTCACCGTTTCGCTTATCGAACAAAATGTCGGTTTTTCCGAACGTAAAATACCGTGTCTGAAGAATGACAGGTGTTTCTTGGGACGGAACAAGTGCTGACCATGACAACAGTTCTGTCTCGCGTCTCATTTCTTCTACATGTATTGTATATTGCTTACTTGTATGAAACACGCATATAAGCAAGACACAGAGGAATCTAATTTGAGTAGAGATCTAAGATTTTCACAACCCGGTATTTGCAAAAGTCATGCTAGCGATGTTACGGTAACTTTCCACGAGACTTACAGTATAAAATCTGAACAATTAGAAGTGCCTATATCTTCACTCCACGTCCTCCACAAGAATATAATGATTAGACAATTTCTCTTATTGTTAGTTAATGAAAACACAAGGCAGTATAAAGTAAATGAAATGATTTTTATTGCAGAAATTCGTTTCACAGTATGTATTTGTTTTTTCGTTAAGCGAATATAATTTATGCTAGCGTATTCCTTGCCAATCTAAGTTGAGTTTGACAGATAATATCATTCAAGGTAATATTATAAGGTATTTCGTCTGCGATATTTGAATTGACAGTTCATAAAAAGTAACGATAATTATGCAAATTAGCAATTCCTCACCGATTCCGATGATCTTGAAATATGTGCTCGGTCCTAGTTTTTCAAATGTGTGGGTTAGGTTCAGTACAAACAAATATAACTGCACTTTTTATTAAATATCATTCTGAATTATTATTAAATAGAAATTAGAAAAATTTCAGCCATTGTATCAAAAAATTCAACTTGCACATTCTTGCATTAAAGTTGTATTGGCGTCGAAATAAAAATTGTGCTAGGTAACCGACATAGTACCGTGAAATATTGACTCTAGTTTCACGCCAACAATGTTCAATATGTTGGGTATGCTCCTTAGTATCTGGATCCATGAAATTCATCTTGCGATTTACAATTAAATGCTTAAATCCTTTTTCATGTAAATGAGCATGTGTATGATTTCCACCGATCGGATATAATTGTACACAGTACACCCTGATTTAATTCTGAAACACGCACAGAAAAGTTTTAGATGATCTATGCGCAACTGGATCGATGAATAAACGATTGGTTCCACTTTCAATTTCTCCAAAAATCCATTGTTCAGTATCCATTCAACAGTTGCGTTTTCCAATTTTTATCTCGTCAATTTCTTCAACTATGTCATCTCCACCGATTTTGATGAGCTTTAAATATGTTGTCAAGCTCTGCATTCTAAATAACTTTTACTATATATGTTACCTATACTCTGCATCAAATTTATACAATTTAAAAAGTATTTAAAATTGAAATTTACTTGTTATCATATATATTTCTTTTGAGATCTTTTCATTTCTGAAAATTATTTCTTCCCTGTTGACTTCATTAAGTGAGATAGTTCGTATGTAATATGTAAAATGGGATGTCGAAGACATGCGAAATTTAATATTTACTGTTCAAAAGATATTATTTTTTTGTTCTTCGAGGCATAAATGACTCTCGATAACGAAACACACATTGGTTAAATAACCATACCCGAGAGTATACTTGTTGAATCAGCAGAAGTGTCAGTAAGTACATATGCACGTAAAATCCAGTCGTCACAGTAATATTTTAACTTCTCGTTAAAAAATACAGTAAGCAGAAGAATTTCTTTGAAAACTAACGTATTACCTAATACATAAAAGCAATGTAATTTAATAATAAACGTATTAAATTCCCAGAAGGAAAGAATTGATGTATTTCCCGGAAAATTTTCAAGTTTGCGTTTACAAGGTACATAAAATACAGGGTACTTGCAATTTTATAATGGTAAATACAAAGCCTTGCATTAAAAATGCCTTAAATATTGAAATCAGTTTAGTAACACTTCGCATTTACTGTAGCACTGTATGCAATTTAAACACATTCTGAAATTAAACAATATTTATTAAAATAACAATAATTCGAACAATATAATATTAGACTATATATATTCTTTACTCTAATACGAACAAAAAATGAATTGCATCTTTGTAATTGAGTATATATATAATGTTATTCAAATTCCGGATGGTTAGGTAAAGGCGAGAATAATCGCAAAACTGAGTTTCTCCTGTAAAAAGAGGTTTTTTTTTGGTTTTATTATTCATGTTCCTATTGTACAACTATTTACAAAGCTTACCTGTAAAAAGAGAAACATTAAATGCCAATTATTCGATGTCCTTTCCCTATTTACAATCTTTATTTCTCTCTATAATCTATCTTGTTCACTTTTGAGGTTAATTGCACGTGTTCTCTTTTTCATGACACACCTGTCTTTCTATCTCTCTTTCTCTCACTCCCTCTGGTGTTTGTCTTACCGATCTGTTTACTACCGCGCCATGTGTGCGCGGGATAATTTAAAAGGATGTACGACGCATTTTCTTTACATCTCCCCGCCTGAGGACAAAATTTTGTAAAAATTTTCTCTACAGTTGCAGATTGCATTTCTTCTCATTCATTCGGTGTAATGGGAGTTGGTGTTAATTTCGTTATGTGGAACATGTTTGACTCTGTTTTTTTGTGTCCAGTATCTATTTCATATATGGAATTTGATATTTTCTTTAAGATTTTGTAGGGAC
>CM052248.1:2862580-2878907 GCA_028455795.1 Lasioglossum marginatum
TATATATATACACAAAGAATGGAACAACAAAAAATATTGTATACCCATAAGCATTGTTGTAAAATAAAACATATAAATGTCACAAAGCATTGTTGTAAAATAAAACATATAAATGTCACATCTGTGACAGGTAAAAACATGGTTTTAAAAATACTGAGCCACAGCAACGCGTGGCGGGGGAAAGCTAGTGCAGTAATAAAATTGGACAGTACATCCACCAAACCTCGTGTCGTTTTTGATAGATCAGCAAAAACAACTACAGGAACCTCTCTTAATGATACCCAACGAATTGGCCCAACCGTTCAGGACGAATTATTTTCAATTTTATTAAGATTCCGGAGACATAAGTACGTTATTTCTGCTGACGTACAAAAGATGTATAGACAGATTTTGATTACACCCCTTCAGCGTAAATTACAACGAATTTTGTGGAGAATTGATTCACGTATTTCAGAATCCATTCATGAACAACCGAACTCGATAACCATAGCTTCGGACAAGGTTACAAAACATTAGGTTTACTGTGGAATCCACACACAGTTTTTAAACCACCGGAACAGGCAAAATTAACGAAGCGGACGATATTGTCAGAAATTGCAAGAGTATTTGATCCTCTTGGACTTATATAGGACCAACAACAATGCTTGCAAAGGTCTTCATGCAACAATTGTGGCAATTTCTTGGGACCAGCCATTACCACGAGAATTTATTGCTAAATGGACACAATTTCGCGATGAGTTGCCAGAGCTGAATAAACTTTCAATTCCTCGTCATGTAATTTGCATTTCTCCGAAATATATCGAATTACACGGATTTTGCGATGCCTCAGAACTTTCATATGGAGCATGCACCTATGTAAAATCACGGGACAATACCGGACATTGTGAAATAAAACTATTATGTGCAAAGAGCCGGGTTGCACCTTCAAAAAGTGGTCATTACCACGTTTGGAACTTTGCAGTGCATTATAGTTTTAGCCCAATTAATAGCAAAGGTAAGATCATCCTTAAAAAAGATAAATGCAAAGTATTATTATTATATCCTTATATCGATCGTATTTGTAGTTAATATTAAATTATTAATGCTCTCAGCGCAAAGGTTCGATCATTTGTTACTTGATGTTTTTTTACGGGTGTGGGGGAAAATACATTATGTACACCCCAGAAGGGGGTAGTGTGGGATTCTCCTCTCAGATGGTCGGAGAGGCATACCCACTAAAAACCTAAACCACACCCGGGACGGCTAATAAGACGCCCCTCTACTAATCTGTCCCAATTTTCACTGAGGTGCACGGTCCCGTTATTCACATTTCTTGCGCATCTCATAAAATTGGGTCATACCCACACCTGTTCTTTTCCAAAAGGACGAATCTAATCGTTCATCAGAGTCGCATCAGTCTTGCGTTGACGCTCAGTGTCTTCTGTCGATCGAATCACGGAATTAATAAATTCGTCAATGTGCTTCCAGTGATCCGGACTGCACAGCATAGTTTCTTGGAAACTGTCGGTAGTTAGATTAATTTTAATTTTTTCTTTTAGCTCATCACGGACGGAATTCCACTGTGGGCAGTAGAAGAGGGTGTGTTCTACGTTATCACGCGTACTAGAGCACCACCAGCAGAAATCATCATCCGCTTTGCCGATTCGATGTAGAAAAGTGTCGAAAAGGCCATGTCCCGTCAGGACAGGTGATAATCGAAAGTTTAGTTCGCCAAATTTTAGGCATTTCCATGGTTCTGGTCGTGGAATTAAACTGCGCGTCCAGAATGATTCAACCGTCCGCTCCTGCCATTGTGTGGTCCAAGATTTCCAACTGGCCTCCTGGATGTTCTTTTTCTGAGCCTCAAAATTTTCCAAGAGATCAGGTCGTCGTCGTCAGAATCCAAAATTTTATATTGTTGTGTTATTTTATATAATTTATTTCTTTCTTCCAGGAGATTTTCAATGGATAAATGGCCAGTGATTACACATAAGGCCCTATGACCCGCTGTGCGGTAACTCTGAGCCACTCTTCGTAGGCCTAATTTTTGAATCGGGCATAGTTTTCATTTATTACGGTTGAATAACAATGCACGGGGAGGACTGGCATAGCCTATAATAGAGACAATAATATTGTAATAGAAACTGCGGTCAGAAGGCTTAGGGCCTCCAGCATTTGGCATAATACGGGAAAGCTTGCCCATGACTTTGGTAGCCCGCTCAACAATCCTATCAACATGAGCGGTATTTGTGGTATCAGTAAGAGGGACATCTATACAAAGGACGCCAAAGGTGAGATTCGGAGGTAAATCCGATTAGTTTCCGATTGAAACTAATGATCTCAGTCTTCTGCTAACTGCAGACTCATAGAACTAAGCCAGGGAGCAATCCTCCCGTTTATGGTATATTCAAGATCTTTTTTAACTTTATGGAGGCTGTCTCCAGCGGAAAAAACCGCGATGTCTTCAGCATACACGATTACCGGAACATTCTCCGGGAAATCCAGACTCAACATTTCATCGTAGATGATATTCCATAATATGGGGGACAGTACCGAGCCTTGAGGTACACCTGTATGGGTTGTAATATTTATCCATTTGTCTACGGCTTTATACGCGACGGATCGGTGCGAGAAGTAACTCTGAATTAAGTTCCACAGATGTACCGGAAAATTTCGCTTGATAACATTCTGTCGAAAACATTCTGCCAGGAGACCCTATTAAAAGCGTTCCGTACATCGAAGCTGACTACGAAACCATAAAGTCTTTTAGAGTTACTCTCTCGGATATAGGTTGTAAGGAGCTGAAGAGCATCCAAAGTAGACTTTCACTTACTAAAACCGAACTGAAATGGATGAAACGCGGAAGCGCCCAAATGCGAATAGATCTTTTTCTCTATTACTCGCTCCATAACCTTGTTGGTACTGTCACCAATACATATGGGGCGGAAGTTTTTGGCAATCAACGAATCATCATTATTCTTCCTCAGAAGGATTACCTGAGACTTCTTCCATGTGGACGGTAAGTAATTTTTTGAAATGTAGCCTTGAATAAAATTTGTAAAATTAGTTAGATCATTTTTTATAATGAATTTTATTAGTCGTGGAGGTAATTTATCGAGACCAATAGCTTTTTTAACTTCGAAATCAGTAGCTATATCGAAAAGATCGTCTTTAGAAACTTGAATTTCATTATTAACAGAATTAAATTATTCATAAATTATTGTATTTCGTTCACGGGGAAAAAGCTCTTCGAGAATTATCCTCGCATCTTCAGCAAGGATAGAAGGGGGTGGCATTCTGCTTTTGAATCGATTTCGTATAACTTGAAAGGGCCTACCCCAGATGTCATACTCAAGAAGATTAACGAATTCCTTCCAGGAATCTCTCTTTGCATCGTTGATTTTGAAATGGAGCTTCCTCTTAGCCTCGCAGTGTTCTAATGTTTTAGCGGTTTTAGCGGTTTAGTTTTATTTAATCCTTTCTTTTTTGCACGTTGTATGCTTCTTCGGGTCTTAATTACCAATTTTCGCGCCTCAACGATGTCATTGTTCCACCAGGAATTCTCGCGAAATTGAAAAGTATTGTATTTTTTCTGCATGGTTTTCTTGCATGTTTTTGTAATATTAGTTAATATGTATATATATATATATATATATATATATATGTATATATATCGGGATCATCCCAATTTAGATTAGCATTTAATTCTTTAAAAGTTTTTAGAAATGTTTCTGGATTTATTGTTTTTCAATTCCAGCGCCAATCAATGGTATGACGCATGGCCTTTTTGTATCGGGAGTTTTGAGATAGGTCTATCTTATGAATGATTGTAGTGTGATCAGAATGGTTAAATTCCTTATCAATGGTGCTAGAGATTTGGCGCATCAAACCGTTGGTATAAAATACAATATCAATTTTAGAACGTGTAGAATTTCTACGGAAGGTATAAGATCCACTTTCGATGTCTCCAGGGATCATTTTTAAAGTCTCCTAATATAATGACAGAATCCTTACAATTCTTTTTGACAGTAATTAATTCTTCTAAGCAGTCTCCTGAGTCTTCTGAGCAGTTTATGAGAAATATTAGGTGAAATATAAACATTTATAATAGTTAAAAATTTTAACTGCACACCGACGAAAAATTGTCCGATCAACATTCGGCTCTTAGGGATCTTCGGCTCTTAAAATTAGTGTTTATTATTTTTAAGGCTGCAGTATTCAGGGTGGATATTATCCATAGACCTTTCCTGCATTTTGAAAGGTTTGGCTCCTGAAGACACATAATATCGATACATTTGTCAACTATAACCTGTTCCAAAAAGGAATGGGAAAGACCACTATGATTAAAATTTAGTTGTACGATTCGCATAATAAAATCGATTAAATTCGTCCTTCATTTCACGTACTTTCCGGCGAAAATGAGGACACGTCATTGAACCAGTGAGATGACCATATGGTAATCTCCTATCCTTACATGTTAAGCAGCAAAATTCGTTCTTACATTCCTCGATACAATGTCCGTCAGAACCGCATTTCCTACATCTCAAATTGTCTTTAATTTGTTCTCAATTTGTGCTGAAATGCCCTATCTTGTGGCATCTATAACATGATATGATTTTTGGTGAAGGAGATAAGGTAACTCGTGTTATGCCTATCATGACTTTCCCCGCTTCTTGAGCACATTTGAGATATCGGGTAGGTAATTCTAATACTTCTGAGTTCCTATTTTTGTAGGTGTCATCGTCTTGACTTTAATGTCCTCTCTATTAATGTTTAGTTTTGAACTAATTGATTGTAGGACCATTTCTCTCTCCACCAGTGGGTCAAGATCGCATATTTCGAGCTCGAAAGTCTTTTGCAGTAATTTAACTTCACGCTGATCCAGTTTTTCTGCCAGCTGCGTACGAAGATCCTCTGTGTTACCGTCTTCCAGCATCTCAATAAGGAGTTTACCTGTACGAGTTTTACGCACTCGCTTTATTTTTTCAGATTGGGATACCGTTTCGTTTATTTTAGCATAAGACTTCTTCGTCTTCTTCGATAGTCCTCTGAAATCGAGGCGGTGGATGCCGGAAGTCTGGTAGATATACACGGACAACACTTCGTTCTTGTTCGGTTGCCGCACAACGAACACGTGTCACGGACCTTTATTGAGTCTAATACACGGAATTTCGCACTACGCGTAATTGCTGGTTGTAGTACGGCGCGTAACAAAGACTGTTGACAATCCGCGTGATAATTCGTCGCACTTTGTCTGCAGTTAACGGGCGTTAACAAACAGAAGAGAATAAGAGATCGCGTGTGTCGCGGTCTTGTCGCATGGACGGTGGAGCACGGAAGAGAGCGAGCGCGTTCTCCGCAATCTCTCGGGAGTCGGAAGCAATCCAACGACCAAACGCGCTAATTGGCTGATTTACCAGAGTCGGAATTTTGGGAGAGGTAACAGGTGCGTCTCAGCCACGGCAGTCCCACAATCGCTTAGCGATTGGCTGAGACGCCCTGATACCCTCCAATTTTCGCCTGATTCCTGAACAGTGATTATATTGTCGCATACTGAATTCAATGTATCCAGGTATGGATTTCCAGTACTATGTGTTTTTTCTGTTATTTTTAGAATTTGAATTATTAATATTACTAATTTGTTTTTGTTTTTTTGTTTCAGATAATATGAGTCCAGCTATACGCCCAGGAGGGGACTTTTGTCCAATGCCAGAACGAGAACGGTCCTGCTTCAACTTCTTCCGATCCTGGATCAACAGAGGTAAAGTCTGTCTTTAATCGGTATATTGTCATCATCTTCAGTTTCTTCTTCGTCTCTATCTCCTCTCTTACTTTTTCTTCCTGAAGTTTTATTAATTTCTTTTTGATTATGTAATTCTAAAACTTTTTCCTTAATAATTCCGGTAATATTAGTGTGTTCAGTAGTTTGTTCAATTCCAAATGTTGTACACAGAATTCCTTCGAATTCAATATTTTCGTTTATTAAAATTTTGTTTTGTTTTATTAATTTTTCGTTTTGTTTTTTAATTGTTCCAAAAGTAAATTTATATTATCAAGAGGAGGAGAAGAAGTAGATATTTCGGTTTTATTTTTATCCGATTCTATTTTCTTTTTTAGGTTGTTCAAATATTCTTTATTTATTTGACTCGAAATTTCTTTTTTTCTAAGTTTCTTTATATCCTTATTTTGTTGAGTCAGTGAATCGATTCCTTTGGAAATTATTTCCATCAATTGTTTTGTAGATTTATTAAAAGTTTTACTAGCACGTATATGTTCCGTTAGTTCTACAGATGCCATTTTAATATCCGATAATGTTTTAGAGTCTGATTTGACAGCATTAAATATCGAGTCTTGTTTGCAACCCAAGTATGTTTTCTGCCTTCTTTCTTTTTCATTTTCAGATAATACAGGTTGAGCACCAGTCTCTCTAATGCTGTCCGAAGAAGAGGACATATTCGCATCTGCAATCACATTAAGGTTAGTCTGAATATTTTTTCCAGTATTATTTATATTTTTATTTCCACCCCATCTTTCGACCACCCTTGGTGACAAATTCCAATCTTTTATATTCGAGCTTTGTGATTTCAAATCAACTTTCATATTATCAATATTTTCTTCTTCTTTCTTTTCCGTACTAGTTTTTTCATTTTCACAATCCATAAATTCTGTATCTTTTCTTTCAACCGTGATCCAATCCGGATCACCACTTCCAACCAGAATCTGGGAAAGTCTGACATTGGCAGCTGACACGCCCGCCCCAGTTATCCCCGAAGGGGGTCTACCCGCGTAGCCAATTCATCCTGCAGTTACTGGATGAGGGTGCGGGGAAGCCTGCACGACCACTCCCCCCCCCCCCCCACCGGGGTCCCCCTTCCCTGAGCAGTAAGCCGAATTTCTTTAGGCGACTCCAGCAGACAAAGTGGAAAAATTTAACTCCCAACACATTATCGAGTTTACTAACGGCGGTTCACCGGGAGGACGCGCCGCGCCGATCGGCCTCTGCCAAAGCCGTCCGGCGCGGCAGCGACACTCCGGTGCACCCTTTGCTCCGTTAGCACACACCCGCCGACAACCCGCCGACGCCGTATCCGAGGGACCACCACGAGGAGGTGTAGGAGGAATTTAGAGTATGGACCGCCACCACTGTGGCCATATCCTCCAATGCTTTAGAGTCACCTGCAGAGACCTGCACCGTGGCAGGCCTGTTACGAACGGATCTCGCGTCAAACCTGAACCGTTCCGAACGAACCCGACGAGAACCGAGTCGCGCCGTCAACACGCCGCGAGACTGACCGTACCGCGCTGCCCCTCGCCTACAAACCGCGTTGGCGGGAACCGGATGCGAAAATCTCGCGAAACGGATACACGACGTCACCGGAAGTTCCGGATACACCTCTCCGCACTACCTCACTACCTTTTTTTTCATTTTTAACGTATAGGATGTCAAATCTTTATGACATGCCCCGGGATCATCGCCTGGCTGTGCCCTCGAAAATCAAGTGGCATGTGCATTGCCCTCTGGTGTGCCTGTGCATAGTAGTGCAAGACACAGGTCACACGGGAATATACTCCACTAAATCTCAACCTACACGGGAATCCTTGGACGGTGGGATGAGACTGGTTGGGACTGTTCTGAGACTTTACTTCAACCAGTCCCATTCTCTTCCCCTTTTTGTCGTCTTCGTGTTATTTGTGGTTTCTTGTAGTCTAGTCTCTGGGGTGAGTCATCCGTGTGTGTGTGTTGTCTTCTTTCTTCTCGTTCTTCGATTGTCTTCTGTGGTCATTTCTGTCGTTGTTCGGTGTGTTAGGTGTGTGCTATCATCCGTGCGTTGTTGTTCATCTGAGTGATTGATTCTTTATTGCTCTGCGTTGGTCTGTATGTAACATTTGGCCTCATGTGGGCAAGTATTTGTCAGTCGAGCTCTCTGGATCTTGTTTGCAGGTGTTAGGATGTTCATCTTGGTTCTTTTCTAATTGTTATTTCTTCTTTTGTTGTTATCTTGGCCTCATGTGGGCAATTTTTTTGTCCTTTTTCTGTCCAGATAGTGTGTTTCTGTAGTTCGTCTGAGTGTTGTTCTCTTCTGTGTGTGGCGGCCCGTGTAACGAGCACGCCGCCGGACCGCCGACATACATTGTATGCGCGGCGACGACCGTCCTCGGGAAGCCGCAGAGAAACACTCGAATATCGGTTCCGAGGACGGCCGTCGTTTGTCCAAACAGTCGACTGTCGGAAAAAATATTCGACAGTCGAAGACACACGAGCCACATTCGAACGCGAGCACTCGAACAGGACGGACGTAGGTCCTCCGCGGAATAAAAGCGATACGAGCGGATCAGTCTAGAATTATTTCACCCGTTGCCCCACATAATTGGTGACCCCGACATGATCTGTCGCGCAAAGGCAGAGAGAACCGCGGTCGTGTGTAGCCGAAGTGAGAAAAGCAAAAAATACGAGACGCGACGATGGCCGAGCCGCCAGAGAACGCCGCACCGTTGGCAGGCGTAGCGCGTATGGCCATAAAAATCCCGCCGTTTTGAGAGAAGAACCCGCGGATTTGGTTCCAGCAGTTGGAATCCCAGTTCATCCTGTCTGGGATAACGCAGGACGCCACGAAATACCACTACGTCACAGCGAACTTGGAAAACAAGTACGCTGACGTAGTGGTCGATATCATCGGAAGCCCGCTGGCGGCGGACATGTACGAGACGCTAAAGTCAGAGCTCATCCGGCGGATAGCCGACTCAGCAGAGCAGGACATCCGGAATCTCCTGCAGCACGAGGAGATGGGCGACCGGAGGCCTTCCGTGTTCCTGCGGCGCCTGCAAAGCCTCGCAGGCGATACGGTAACGGAGGAGTTCCTCAAAACGCTGTGGATGGGCTGACGGGCGCACAAACAGTGTTGGTAACACGGCAGAAGGACCCGCTTTCCGACCTCGCAGCCCTCGCCGATACCGTCATCGAGGTGTCGTCTCGCCCGCAGGTAGCCGCAGCATCGACAAGCCGAACGGACGACACCCAAGCCGTGATAGCGGAACTCCGTCGCGAAATCGCCGCTCTCCGCGTCGGAATGGACACCCGCCGCGCGCGGTCCAAATCTCGCGGCCCTCGCGGAAGAAGGGCGTCGAAATCGCGAGACCGAAGCGGCGAGGTACCACCTGGTGACGGCAGGTGCTGGTATCATTGGAAGCACGGTTCCGCCGCAAGGAAGTGCCGCGATCCGTGTTCCCACGCGACGGGAAACCGGCAGGACGGTCGTTAATAGCGAACGACTTCGCGCCGTCTACAAGCCGCCTTTTCGTGACGGACCGTAACACGAAAATCACCTTCATGGTGGACACAGGATCCGACCTGTGCGTTTTTCCGCGTTCGCGTGTGAGTGATGCACGCGAAAGGACGACTATGAACTTTACGCCGCGAACGGCTCGACGATTGCGACGTATGGCTCTGTGAGGTTCACGTTGAACTTCGGCCTGCATCGGGCTTTTTCGTGGCGGTTTGTGATAGCGGACGTTACCACTCCGATAATCGGCGCCGATTTTTTGAGCCATTACGGACTCCTCGTCGATATGCGCGCGAAAAAACTGACAGACGGTGTTACGACGCTGACGGCGTACAGTGGTCCAAATCGAGAAATTCAGTGACATTTGTGTATAACTTTTGAACCATAAGAGATATTGCTATGAAATTTGGACTTCATAATGTAGTAATGTTACTTGGCAGATAGGTTAAGAAAAAAGAAAAAATAACAACAATTATATATTTTAACAAGATAAACAATAACAAAATATAAATTTTATTTAACTGCATATCTTTTAAAGCTATTTAATAATTAATTTTACAGCTTCCGCATCTAATTGTTTACATTTAAAATAATTCTTACATTTTATTCGTGCAGTGGATATATATGGATCCGATGTTAACAGAAGTCTATAAAATAAATCCTCATTCGTAATCGAACTGGAAAATTTTCTTGTATTGTTCAATCTAAATTTTTTTAAATCTTTGTGTCTGCTTTCTAAAGCTTCTTCCGTTAATTGGCCAATCGGAAGTAAGGCATACTTTATGATTTCTGCACCATGAATTAATATCTTGTGTACAGATGCTGGCATATAGTACCAGCCGTAATTTTTGATAAAACATTTAGCCGTATCTTTTGTATACTTCTTGAATTTTTTAATATTTATTTGCTGCGAAGACGAAATTATCTGTCACATAATATAATTTTTTTAATTAAGATTGTATCAAAATCTATTCAATATAATACAATACAATACAATGGAATTATATTCTTTATAGAATTTTTATGGTTATTGTCGTACACTGGCAAATTTCATTAATTTCAGTCTGTCAATATCTAAATTACCTGTAATATAACGTGAAATTTTTTAATTAATTTAACGTTGAGTCCAGTTATTTTAGCAGAAACTTTTGCGTTGGTAAAGAATTGGCGTGCAGTATTGCCGTCATTTGACGAGCCCCATCCTTGTTTCACATAGTCAACATATAATCCCAGTTTTTCTTTAAACTTTTTTTGAACTTCTTCTTTTTTTTCATTTTTCATTTTCTTCATATCTGGTGTACTTGCTATTCATTTCTTAAATTGTAAATTGTACGAAATGTGCAATAAACATTCGAAACATCTTATCCACGCATGTAATGAACTGATACCAAAGGAATAATTTGATATGTTACAAGTTTTAGAATTAATAAGCTTTAAATTGTTCATCTCGGTTGGCTTTGCGTGACAAATGTAACATCGCATTGCGGATGAGGTACCGGTGACAGAATTGCATATTTTATTGTCTATCATTGTGAGTGCCATACGATTATAACTTCATCGGATTCTTTAACGAAGCGGAATCTAATGGGACAAAACCAAGTCGATGATGGACGTGGATTTTTCCATGCTACATTCGAATTTATTTTGTTTTGTAGTGTTAAGGATACTAGGCTCGAAACAAAAACAATACTGTCATCTACATCAGATTGTTTGTACCTTTGTTGTCCAGATGCTCCATCACATCCCCATTTGCATATAAGTAATAATTGCATTTTGTAGAGATGTATTTAAAGTTTTCAATATGCGAGAAACAGTATGATCTAATAAACTTTGTAGATTCACTTTCGCATAGCCTTCCGTTATATCTATTGCACTTTTAGGCGGGTAACACTTTTTCTTTTCTACTAATAGCGTATTATATGAAACCAAGTAATTAACATTATATTTTATTGCCTCATTCCTGAGTGTGATGTATTGGAATTTTGATAGATCAGCCATAATAAAAGTTCTTAATGATCTTTCCGGTGTAAGCGGTTTTCTTTGTACCGAAGTCTTGTTTTTGAAGAAAGCTACACTGTTTCTGATATCCTGATTATTTTCTAAGTCCTCCAGTAATCGTGCTTTCTGATGCATACCGTGTCTTCGCAAACTCATTTTTGTAGCATTTAATAGCTCACTCAAAGAAAAATTATTGACGAGAGATTGGGATCTACGAATTTTTTCCCGGTTACTGCATTCAGAAAATGGTTTTCTGCCTTTATGAATTGATACGGTTGATAACTATTGCGGTCTTACTACAGGCGGCTTACTTGTTGATGGAATATCAGTTACTACTATATTTGGATATATAAAATCTTGTTCAAGCCATTCATGATTATTTCTAATAAATCTGTTATCCATGTAATTAGACTTGATCCATTTTTTTTTAAGATTAGAAGTAAATTTTATCAATGCCGTTTTAACTGCATCTGAATTTTCGAGAGAAATGTCAATTTCTCTTCGTCAAAAAAAACATGTAGTCATTCATATTCCTTTTGTTATTCCTTAATATAGAATATAAATCCCCATTTTTACGATAATTTGACATTTTATAATTTTTAATTTAATCTAGATATAAAAGAAGAAAATTAAGAAAATGGTCATATAATAATTATTGAAGCGTTTTCGTACTTACCAACACGAAGAAAAGTTTGGAATATAGAATAACAGGTACTAAGTCTAGATTAAAATATATTAAAATCCAACGAAACTAAAGTGTAGAACAAGAAACTATGTACAAGCTTATAATTTAAGACACACGCGTATAAATAAAACTTAAATAACAATAAAACTTGAAATGCACAAAACAAAATAAGAACTTAGTGGTAACTTTCAATATGTACTGACAAAATTTCTCCTGGAATGGTCCACTAATGCAGATCAGACAGTTCTGTTTCAACTGACTGCAGGAAAAAAATCGAAGCCTTAGGCGAAGGCTTATCTGCAGTGTAGAATAAACACTTCAAGTAATCTAAACAAATCTTTCAAACGTCTTAGTTCGTTGCGGAGTTTCGGCGCTGGATCCGAACGTATACGCATAAAATGATATGCCGCGGATGGATTAAACTATAATAACTTCAACAGGGGGACAGCGGGAGAAATGATTTTTACATGATCTTATAGGGGAACATCTACTGAAAATATTCTATTTTGTTACAATGCTTGACCTCCTATGAATAAAAAGATACACCTTGTCAACTGTAAAGTATTTTGAGATTTTTCTTTATTTCATTCAACATTACGTTTAAAAGACATTATATACAATAATTATTAATGGCGTGCACGATTTCTTATCTAAAAAGAATGCTCTTCAAACCAAAAAAAAATCGAAACCAAATATCAACTGAGCTCCTCAGGACACCACGAAGAAACAGAACAGTTTCTCCGCGTAAAAGATTCCAATTTCAAAATGACCAACTTTAAGTGTTTGTATAATTCAAATCTGAATTATATTTGATTTATTTTCTTCATTTAAGAAGAGATATATGTTGATTAGATATTAATATGAGAACGTTGATTTTTGGCGAAATGTCACTGAATTTCTCGATTTGGACCACTGTGCGGCGGCCGGCCGCGTAGTGATGTGTGGTGCCGAGAGTGTGAAGGCGATTTCCGGAGAATCCACCTTCCACAGGATTCTCGCGGGATTCCCGGACCTCACGCGGCCGTTGGGAGGACACCGCACCGCGCCGGATAAACTCCGCATCGCGAAGGTGGAATTCGAAGCAATGGTGAGGGACGGAACAGCGCCACGATCCGAAAGCTGTTGGTCTTCGGCTCTACACCTGGCTCCGAAGAAAGGCGACGAATGGCGATCGTGCGGTGATTACCGCGCGTTAAACGCGAGGACAATTGCGGACAAATATCCGGTGCCGCACATCAAGGATTTCGCGCAGCGCTTAGGCGGGAAAAACGTGTTCTCAACGATAGACCTGGTGCGCGCGTATAATCAAATACCGGTGAACCCGGAAGACATTGCGAAAACCGCGATCACGACCCCGTTTGGTCTTTTTGAATTTCCCTGGATATCTTTCGGTCTCCGAAACGCGGCGCAGACATTCCAGCGGTTTATGGACGAAGTGTTACGCGGTCTCGACTGGTGCTACGTTTACATAGACGATATCCTGGTCGCATCGAGCTCAGTCGAGGAACACAAAGGGCATCTACGCGAACTTTTTTCCCGCCTGAACGAGTACGGAGTGCTCGTTAATTGCGCGAAGTGTATGTTTGGTGCGCCAGAAGTGACGTTTCTGGGTTACTTAGTGTCCGCGCATGGTACCCGACCGCTTCCGGAAAAAGTCGAAGCGATTTGAACTTTCCCGCGCCCAGAAACAGTGAAAGAACTGCAACAGTTTCTGGGCGTAATAAACTTTTACCGACGATTCGTGCGAGGCGCCGCCGAGATGCAGTCGCCACTCAATGCAACTCTGCAGGGAAAGCCTGGCGAATGCAGCTCTTCTGGCCCATCCCGACTCCACGCTGCCCCTTGCGATCTTCAGCGACGCATCAGACTTTACGGTAGGCGCTGCGCTGCAACAGCGGTCACGCGACAGGTGGCAGCCGCTAGCCTTCTTTACAAAGAAGCTAACAGCGGCCGAGCGAAAATATAGTCCGTACGATCGGGAATTTCTCGCGATTTACAAAGCCGTACGGTATTTTCGGCATATGGTTGAGGGTCGCGTGTTCACGGTTTTCACCGACCATAAGCCGATAACTTTCGCGTTCGCGCAGCGCCCCGAAAAACATACGCCGCGACAGTTCCGCTACCTGGACCTGATCGGCCAATTCACAACCGACATCCAGCACGTGGCCGGCCGAGATAACGTGGTTGCCGACGCCCTGTCCCGCGTGGCGGAGATCTCGACCGCGATAGATTACGCGAAACTCGCGGAAGCGCAGCGAGAGGCTGAGGAGTTGCGAAGATCGCTCCTGCGATCACCCGACTCCTCTCTCAATATTAAGAAAATAGTTTTACCGAGCGACAACATCGAGTTGTACTGCAACGTTTCAACTTCCGCGTTGCGACCATTCGTAACGAGGGAGTTCCGAGAACACGTGTTCACGTCGCTACACAACCTTGCGCACCCCGGAGCCAAGGCGACCGCGAAATTGGTCGCACAAAGATTCGTGTGGCCAGGTATGTAAAAAGATTGCAAAGCCTGGGCACGAGCGTGCGTACAATGTCAACGGGCGAAAACAGGTAGACACGTGTCTGCCCCGGTCGGTGCCTTTCGGATCCCTTCAGCGCGTTTCGAACACGTCCACGTGGACATCGTCGGCCCGTTGCCGATGTCGAGGGGATACCGATATTGCGTGACATGCGTCGACCATTATACACGTTGGCCGGAGGCGTTCCCCGTTGAAAATATTACCGCCGAGGCGTTACTTTCGGGGTGGATCGCTTGATACGGTGCACCCCACTGAATCACTACCGATAAAGGGCGACAATTTGAATCTGCGTTGTTCAACCAATTGTCGCACCTTATCGGTACAAAGCAGCGAACGGCATGGTGGAACGATTCCACCGCCAAATGAAAGCGGCAATCGTCTGCCACGCGGAAAGCTGGGTCGACGCGTTGCCGATCGTCCTCCTGGGCATCCGAGCGGCCTGGAAGGAGGATATTCAAACAACCGCCGCCGAAATGGTATATGGCGAACCGATTCGCCTACCAGGCGAGTTGCTCTTGAACCGGCGAACCGCGAACGTCAACGACGAGGCATTCATCGCGAGATTACGCGAGCATTTCCGTGGTTTGCGGCCGACGCCTGTAACGCGCCACGGAAACAGAAAAACATTCGTGTTTAAGGACCTGAACACGACGACACAGGTGTTCGTGAGGCACGGCTCACTTAAACGTGCTTTGCAGCCTGCGTACGACGATCCTTACGAGGTGGTCGAGCGGCACCCGAAACACTTTAACATTCGTATTAAAGATCGAGTGGTTCCGGTGTCGTTAGATCGCCACAAACCCGCGTACCTGCTGCACGACGACGAGCAGGGTAGACCGAACAGGCCCCCGCCGCGGAGGGTCAACAGCGATGCTCCGGTCCCCAGTACGGGGGAGCAGGTCGAACGCTCGACAAGATCGGGAAGGCGCGTTCATTTTCCCGACCGTTACGGGACGACTCATTAGTCGTTACTTGTAAGTAGTTGTAAGCAAATATGTACATTATTGTAAATAATAAATTTTAGACGATAGGTTAAGAGCGAGCGTACCCCTAATTTCACCAAGGGGGGTGATGTGGCGGCCCGTGCAACGAGCACGCCGCCGGACCGCCGACATACATTGTATGTGCGGCGACGACCGTCCTCGGGAAGCCGCAGAGAAATACTCAGTCAGTCGACTGTCGGAAAGAATATTCGACAGTCGAAGGCACACGAGCCACATTCGAACGCGAGCAGTCGAACAGGACGGACGTAGGTCCTCCGCGGAATAAAAGCGATACGAGCGGATCAGTCTAGAATTATTTCACCCGTTGCCCCACATATGTTATCGATTGTTCTTTTTGTAGTAACCCGGTCTCTTGTGGGCATGCAATTGTCAATCGGGTCCACTGGATCTTGTTTACAGGTGTTTGGATGTTTATGTTGTTTCTTCTCTGTTTGCTTTTTTGTCTATAGCAGTTATCTTGGCCTCATGTGGGCCAGATTATCGTCCTCTTTCTGTCTGGTTAGTGTGTTTCTGAAGTTCTTCTGAGTGTTGTTCCCTTCTGTGTTATCCGTTGTTCTATTTGTACGCATTTGTCATTTGGGACCTCTTGTTAGAGGTTTAGAATAAATGTTCATTATTAATTTGCAAAAGGAAAAATATTAATGTATTTAATAAGTTTGGTATTGCTACCTATAACATATTTGCAAATTTACATAACTATGTAACTTTGGCATTAATCATTTACGCACAACCATACTTCTGTACATAACCTCACTTTTCTTTATAATTTGTCACGCGGTTTCTCGTCAATCACTCTCATTCGACTAGCCACTTGTCTACAGCGTCTTGAACCTGGCTGTTACCCGAACGTTATAC
>CM052248.1:2894784-2907498 GCA_028455795.1 Lasioglossum marginatum
AGTTGATTTGTTTGTTTCGAGTTCTTAGTCTGGGTGTTCGAGACGTTATCTGGTCGGCTGTTTGGACTGTGTTTAGAGTGTTCTTTTCCCAGATCGCTAATCCTTGTCTTTCCTTTATTATGTCGGTTATATTTGGTATACCTGTTAGGATGTTCAGGTAGATGAGTGGAGTAGTTTTGTATGCTCTGTCACGTTGACTTTTTCATATGAGCTGTATGGCTCGCGAAAACCGGTCAACTTCGGGCGTTGCGGGTACTGAGACCAGGCCGCGTGCAAGCCGAGTACGCGCGGTCCGCCCGAGACTAAACGAGACTCGAAGATTCGACGATTTTCTAACGAAAAGACTAACGTTCGGGCGCCAGGCACCTCTAGGGTGCCACACGAAACACGGTATGATTCTCGAGCTCGGAGAAACCGAGTTCGACAGTCGGATCTTCGAGATACGCGGTTCGAAAACGACGTCGCGACGATGCCAGATGGTTCGGGAAAACTAGGACAGCCCCCTCGGCAGGACGGATCTCACAGGGAAATGAATGATTCGACTACGATATTGTCTCGAGCCGTTTATTACAGCAGTCAAAGATTACAAAATCAGCGGCCACGTGGCCGCGATCCGAGAGCCCGCGCTCATACAGGCAAGCGAGAAGGTGGTCGTTCGCCGCGCGGTTGTCGAGTAGTTTTCGCTCGCGACGATATCGCTGGAATTTATCGCCGTCTCATTCGTCATGAAACGCGAGGCGCAGATGATCGGCGAACTACGAGACTGCCGCGATGACTTCCGCACGTAATTCGCTACGACGCGTACGCTAACGATTACGCGTTCGAACGTCGACGATAACAATACGATGTTCGGCGAGAAACACAGGATTCGAGAATACACGAAAATATCGCAGAGATTGCTTTCACGAAACGCGACTTCTTCGAGGACACTCCTACGCATGCAATTCGCTAAGGAAAACTCTCTCGTAATAACCCGAAAATCTCAAAACACTCCCGAAAGGAGTGCGAGCGAATTATCGAGGACGGAACGGGGAGCGTTCGTCCTCGCGCGACGAAGGTCGAGCCGTCAAGCTACGAAATACCGAATGGATCACAGTGCGACTTACCGTTTCTCGTTTTTCACGCTTTTTGGCTGATACTGCTCCCGAGAGAGCGTAGGGCACGGCTGGACTCGGAAGGACGTTGTCCTAGGCGCAGCGAGAGCATCCAACGGCCACTTAACTTCTCGCGACGCAATTACTGCTCTACTAATTCGCAACGCGATTATAACGGCGAACACGTGAAGCGCGGTAGCCAGCGCGACAGTGATCCATCGATTTTCGACCGCCTAGCGGATCGAAGCCCAGTTCCCCCACTCGACCGTTTTTCCGTATTCCCTATGGCGGATTTCCACCGCACAAACTCTTCGGCATCAGGAGCGTTCCTTGTAGCGTCCTAGTGCCCCGGACTGTCACGAAATTGGCCAAGGAGCCTTTCGCTCTCTTGGCCAGCGGAGGGGTTTCCTCTCTTGATTACGAGGGCACCGACCCCGGGGCAGCTCTCCCTTCACGGGGCGAGACGGCTTCGGGATTTTGAACTGGTCGCAGTAGACGTGATGTGAAGTAGAGCTGTTGTCCCGGCAACGCCACCGGTTTGTTCGCCGAGTGATATCGGGCGCTTCCTGGCTGCGGGACGCTGTTACGATCCCGTGAAAATTCGGAAGGTCGGTGGTTCCTTCAGCGTGTCCCTGAAACTTGCCGTTCTCGGCACGCGCGACAGATGTCATTAAGAGATCCTCGATAATGTCGGAATCTCCTCGAGGAGCGCTCTCGAATCCTGTGTTTACGGTGCCGTGTCCCGTTAGAGGGCGGTCCGGTCCTTTATCATTCTCGAAACGAATAGGAAATTGACCAACATGAGTATGTTGACCGCATTTGTCCAGGTGGTGGAGGCGTAGAGTACCATTGATTCAAATACATGATAGTAGAGATATATTGCTTCATGGTTTGGTCCGGATATGTCGGGGGTTAGTCTTGACAGATAGTTAGCTGCGTTCGTGGCTTTGGCTGTGATGCTTTTTCGTGTTTGTAGTAGCCGTTACTCTTCTCCATGATTATTCCCAGATATTTGAGGCTATCTATTTCTTTGATTATTGTATTTTGTTGTAATTCGATGGTTATTGGCGTTGTTGTTCTTTTCCTGTTTAGTGCTGTGAGGTGAGGTTAGCCGGTGCGGTGGAAAGTAATGCCGCTTCAGTCGGCAGTCCAAGGTCGCGGAACCTCGAATGGCCGGAGGTAGGTCTCGGACGAGGCGGTTCGGAATAGCGGTTGCTCGGAGATAGCAGTCGCTCGGAATTAGCGGTCGCTCGGCGATAGCGGTCGCTCGGAATTAGCGGTCGCTCGGCGGTGGCGGTCGCTCGGTACTAGCAGCGTTCGCTCAGTAGTAGTAGTGGGGGAGCGTGAAGTCCCACTCGGCTTTCGCCACTGGGGCGGATCGGTGCCTACTCGGCGTTTCGCCACTGAGGTGGAGGGACTCCCGTAGGTATTTCACCACTCGGTCCGGGAACGGTTCCCGCTCGGCGTTTCGCCACTGAGGTGGAGGGACTCCCGCAGGTATTTCACCACTCGGCCGGAAGTAGTGGAGGGGAGACGGTTGGTCGGTCGGTCGGTCGGTCGGTCGGTCGGTCGGTCGGTCGGTCACATACTCGCATTCGCTCGCTCAATCAGCCTTCAAAAGATTTGCTTTCCGGTTGGATCGGTTTCGCCACAAAGTTACTTCTCGATACTACGGGTTCAGCGTGTCTTGTCTTAGCGGCGTTTGTTTGGGGTAATTATATCCTCGCGTGTACATTTTCACTTGCGAGAAACCGGTTCCGCGCCGTGGCCTTCTCGCGGGTCCTACTGGCGAGAAGACCGGTTCAACGCGGTGGCCCTCTCGTGGTCGTGTCGTAATTTCGCGATTAGATGTAACCGTCACATCTCCCCCTTTCTTCGTGGCGCGAAACTTTTCCGCGTGTCGCTTTTTCTCGGGTCAGGTGCAAAGAATTTTACGTCTTTGTTTTATCAACTATTTATTACTATAGCTTTTATGTACAATTGAACTAAATTGTAGGTTGAGGATTCCCTCCTTTGTGACCCACAGATGTAGGTAGCCCCCGGGGTACGGGATACGGTGACGGCGTCCGGGGCGCAGTTGGTCCATCTGGATGTTGAAACTGCCGGGCCTATCTTCTACTGGCATTGCTGCCGCTGGAAGTGGTCGGTGGTCGGTTGAGGCCGGTGGTGCGGCTGCTGTGGTGGGGTCCGTGTGACCCGCGGTTGCTTGAGCCCGTGTGGGGCGGGTGGACGGTGGCTCAGTCTCACTGGTGGGCCGTGATGGTACCGCTGTTGTGGTGTCGTGGTTGGTTGCCCGGGGTTGGAGGGCCCCGAGGGGGTTGTCCTCATAGAGGGCCAAAACCTCGTCCAGCTCCCTGATGCTGCCCAGGTCCTCCCGGTGTGTCGCCGGCGGTGGCGCTGGCGTTGGCTGGTGTGCGATCCTTCGCCTGCCGATGGTGTCGCATGTTTCTCGTGGCGGTGGTCGGACTCGGTCCGGTGGCCTCGTATAAGGTCTGCTTCCGGCAGGTTGCCGGTGTTGTGTCCGTGCCTCAAACGGACGGTTGGCAGCGGTCCTCCTTAGGGGGATCGCTGAGGCTCGGCTTGATTTATGAGAATCACGCATCGTTACAGGTCGTTTTCCCTTGGATGGTTTGTTGCCTCTTATATCCGTGGCGCGCTTTTCTTCTCTTGCGAGAAGTGGCGCCGTTGTCGTGGCCATCTCGTGGCCGTAGGCCGAAGTTGCGTCCTCCTCCCGGTTGTCTGTCTCTGTTGTACATGGTTTCAGGTCCTGGAGGTGGACGCGGTGAATCTATAGGGGGTGTTCCCGGCGCATGACTGTGTCTCCTATCTGGGGTGACCATTTCCGGCGGCGCAGATTGTAGAATTTCCGTTGGTTTTCGGTGGCGCGTGCTTGTGTAGTCCGTGCCAGTTGGTACGCCTCGGTTAGTGACCAAGTGGCCGAGATAACGCAGTTCTGTGCGGCAGAAACGACACTTCTCCGGGTTGATCCGGAGGTTGGCCTGGCTCCAGTACTTCTCGCAGGTTGGTGAGGTGTTCTTAGGTGGCCCCCAGCACGATGATGTCATCGAGGTACGCGAAGACCCGTGATTCCAGTCGTGGGCCGATGATGGAGTCCAGTAGTCGTTGGAACGTGGCCGGTGCGGAGTGTAGCCCGAATGGCATCACCGTGAACTGGTATAGGCCTCGTCCTGGCATTGTAAATGCGGTTACCGAACGGCTTTTCTCTGCCAGTGGTACCTGCCAGTATCCATTCGATAAGTCTATTGTTGAGAGATAGCGGGCCCCTCTCAGCTTCTCTAGAGTGGCCTGGACCTGTGGTAGCGGGTATGCATCTTTTTCGGTTACTGCGTTGACCCTGCGGAAGTCGATGCAGAACCGGGGCTTCCCACTGGCCTTGCGGACTATGACGACTGGGGAGCTCCACGGGCTGGCGGACGGTTCTATGACTCCCTCCTTGAGCATGCTGCCCACTTCTTCATCTATGACGGCTTGTGTTGCCGGGTTCCGTGGTGTGTACCGTTGTTTGACTGGTTCGACGGTGCCCACTCGGATATGGTGCTCGGTGAGGTGTGTGGGTCCCCGGATCGTTTCGAACCGGGGTACCTGATCCAAGAACTTCTGAAGACGGCGCTGTTGGTCATCGGTGCATCCTGTGAGGCCTTCCGGTTCGTCTACGATATCTGTTTCTCCTCCCAGGTGGAACTCCCATCGGTGGGGTCCGAGGATGAGGGTCGCCCCTATTGCTCTCATTACGTCGACCCCTAATAGTATGACTTGCGAGAGCGTGGGGAGGACCGGGCAGGTCAGTTGAATTCTCCGTTCGCTGACCCCGAGGGTGACTTCCACCTCGTATTCTAGGGCCACGGATGATCCGTCGGCAATTCGGACGGACCGGTTCTCTTCCCTGACATGGGCTCCCTGGTTTCGGCCCCCTTCTGCGACGTCCTGGCGTAAATAGGTTCGGGTGGCCCCGGTATCTACCTGAGCGTCGTAATATCGCCCGTAAGCCTCTATCTTGATGAAGACGCGTGGGTCGCTGTCTCTTGGTGAGGCGTTCGGTTGTGGACTGATCGGTCGGTGCCTCTCCCGCCGATCCTGTTGGAGTTCCCGCCAGGTTGTTGCACGGGCAGCTAGCGGTTGTTCGTTCTTCTGTTCCGCAGTAGGAGCAGAACAGTCGTGGCGTTCGGCGGCAATCCAGGCGGCTGTGGCCGCGCTGTCCGCATCGCCAACAGCATGTTGCCCTGTCGTACCTATTGTTTATCTCAGCGGCGCTCTCTGTTTGCGGCGCCTTGCGGGCTTGGCAGACTGCTTGCTGTTGCCGTTCCTCATTTAGCGTCTCTTCGATTTCCTTGGCTCGATCTACGAGTTTGTCTACTGACCGGACTTCTGTCTTGCGGATGAACTTTTTTAGTTCTGCCCGTAGGTTCCTATACGTCCGGTCCAGGCGTTGTTCGGTACTGAGGTCTCCATATGGGCGCATCATCGTGTCCATCTCTTGGACATATTGCTCTACTGTCTCCTCTGTCCTCTGGAGCCTGTCGCGGATCCTGTCCTCCAAGTCCAGGAGTCTTTCCCGCGGGAGGTACCTCCGGTGGAAGTCCTTGCAGAAGTCTTGCCAGGTTTTTCACTGTTCGTTCCTATTCCAGTACCATCGTAGTGCGTCTCCCCGGAAGACTAGGGCTAACCCTGGCAGGAACTGTTCCGGGTCGGCGCCGTATCCTTTTCGGAAGCCTTCCAGCTGGTCGAGGAAATCTTCGGCTCCTTTGCCGCCGTCGTAATGGATTCCCCACTTGCGCATCCGCTCCATCATGGTGTGCGCTGTTGTGGGGTCGAGATCCTCTGTCTTCTGCATCTCGGTACGGAGCTGCGTCGTAATCCGAGCTCGGAGTTCGTCAACAGTGCCGGTCGAGTTGAGTCCTTTTTTCACTGCTTCTTCAATGAGCTCGGTTTTGCGTAGCAGGTAGACCCAGCCTACTTTTTCGCTCATTCGTGGCCCTTCCGTATTGCCTCACTGTTCGGGCGCCATTTGTGACGGTTAGCCGGTGCGGTGGAAGGTAATGCCGCTTCAGTCGGCAGTCCAAGGTCGCGGAACCTCGAAATGCCGGAGGTAGGTCTCGGACGAGGCGGTTCGGAATAGCGCTCGCTCGGAGATAGCGGTCGCTCGGAAAGAGCGGTCGCTCGGCGGTGGCGGTCGCTCGGTACTAGCAGCGTTCGCTCAGTAGTAGTAGTGGGGGAGTGTGAAGTCCCACTCGGCTTTCGCCACTGGGGCGGATCGGTGCCTACTCGGCGTTTCGCCACTGAGGTGGAGGGACTACCGTAGGTATTTCACCACTCGGTCCGGGAACGGTTCCCGCTCGGCGTTTCGCCACTGAGGTGGAGGGACTCCCGCAGGTATTTCACCACTCGGGCCGGTAATGGTTCCCGCTCGGCGTTTCGCCACTGAGGAGGACGGGATTCCCGTAGGTATTTCACCACTCGGGCCGGGAATGGTTCCTGCTCGGCGTTTCGCCACTGAGGAGGAATGGATTCCCGCAGGTATTTCACCACTCGGGCCGGAGGTAGTGGAGGGGAGACGGTTGGTCGGTCGGTTGGTCGGTCGGTCGGTCGGTCACACACTCGCATTCGCTCGCTCAATCAGCCTTCAAAAGATTTGCTTTCCGGTTGGATCGGTTTCGCCACAAAGGTTACTTCCCGATACTACGGGTTCAGCGTGTCTTGTCTTAGCAGCGTTTGTTTGGGGTAGTTATACCCTCGCGTGTACATTTTCACTTGCGAGAAACCGGTTCCGCGCCGTGGCCCTCTCGCGGCCGCGAGCCGTACTCGCGGGTCCTACTTGCGAGAAGACCGGTTCAACGCGGTGGCCCTCTCGCGATCGTGCCGTAATTTCGCGACTAGATGTAACCGTCACAGTGCGATCATCTCCGTTTTTTCCTTAGCTAATTCCAGACCTTTCGTTTGCATCCATCCTTCGATTTTGTTGATGCATCTTTTGATGTCTTCATTAATTTTTCGGCAGCATTCCGATCTGCTAGGCGGGCAGCACCCTGGCCAAACCTCTCGGGCAGCATCCCGAGAAGCTCCGACAGCATCCGGAGTTCGATGACGTAGGGACAGCATCCTCGACGTCATCATAGAACCGCCGCGGGAGGCCTCGACGTCGGTGTTACGACCCGCGGCAGGGGAAATCACGACATTAGTCGTGATCGGAAACTTCCGCGACACCGCCGAGCACCAGGTCCGGGAACTGATCGCGTTGCGCCCGCGTTTGTCCGACACTGATCTCTCACGAACGAGCGCGCCGCGTTATGCTCGTAAACGCGTAGATAGCCGCCGAGAACACTGCGTCCGCGAACCCGCGTAGCGAGCGTCCTGTAAAGTGTACTCTGCGTTGTTATTTCCAACCCTATGGACCACGTCTTCCCGCACCGACGTTTCTCTCTTCGCCGACGAACCCCGGCGCGACGAGCTATGCGGCAACGAAGAGTGCCGCCGCGATATAGAACGAGAGACGAAACGGACACGTTACAAACGTCAGGCAAGAACGTATAGAATCATAGATTGAAGTACGACCAATCAATATTCGGCGGTAAGTGGTTCCCAATAATCAAGGACAAGTTACCACTGTTCAAGAGTTATAAATATAGCAGAATATAAGGGAATATACTAGGATATACAAGAATATTCCAGAATATACCATAAAATACCAGAATATACCATAAAATACCAGAATATACCAGAATATACCAGAATATACCACAATATGTTAGAATATACAAGAATGTACCCGAATATACCATAATATAGCAGAATATACCAGAATATACCAGAAAATACCAGAATATACCGGGATATACCAGAATATAACGGAATATACCAGAATATAACAAAATCTACAATAATATACCATAATATAGCAGAATATACCGGGTGTCACGCTGCCTATCTTCAGAGGATGGGAGACGGTTTCGGGTTTTTACAGACTGAGAGACCGGGCCACGCTCGGCCGCGCGACACATGGTCCATCCGTGACAAACAGTCGCTCGCAGATTCTGATCTCTCGAGATTTTCGAACGCGAAACTTTACCGTTCGGGCGCCAGACACGAGGTCGTGTCACACGAAAATCTCCATACTGACCGCGAACCGCGAAAAGGAATTCCGAATCCGCGAGAACTGCGCGATAGCCGAGGATAGCTCACGAACGAGCACAGGATTCTACGTGAGACCAGGAAGGGGCATTCCCCGCGGCGGAAACGTTTCTCAAAGGAAATTAAAGCACAGGTTATTTGAGGCAAAACAATATCGTTTATTCGATAGATGATACAGAGCTGCCGGTATAGACCGGCACGAAAGCGTAGGAAACGAAACGAAAGCGTAGGAAAAGAACAGGCACGTCGCGTCGTTGCACCGAGGGAGTCTCGAACTTTTTATAATCGCAAAAATCGGCAGGAACGGAATCTACTACGCGCTCAATTCCGGCCCTGGCCGACCCACGGCCTCGCGCCCCTCGCGGTGTAGCTAATCCCGGTCTTCGGCGACGCCGGCGAACACGTGTTATCGCAACGCGAACAGAACCCGCAAACACGCACCGAGCCAACACGAAATATCACACAATTAATACGGAAGCCTGATCGGCACTTACCAAATTGTCTGCTGACAGGATTTCTCAATGTCGGCAGTCCCAAAATACTAATTTCTTACGCAGTCGTAAACGCTCTAATTTCGATAACGTCCTACGGCACAGTGACCTACTTCGCGTCGGCTCAGCTACGCGGGAGCGAGGCGTCCCCCTAATCCCTCATCTATTTCCGCTCGCGCGACGCTCGGGCCTATCGCGTAGCTTCTCGCGGCAGGGACGGATGACTCCGCTTCGGCCACCCTGGCCTCTGGCAATTGGTAATTTCGCCGGGGCAAGGACCCTCAGTCCCGCGTCTCGTGCAGGGGCGGGCCTGGGCCGCTCCGGCAGCATTACTTGCGGTTCTCTCCGGATGAGGCACCGTCGAGGATGAGCAGTTGTCCGTCTCGAATCCACAATTTTCCTCAGCGGCGCCTCCGGGCTCGTTGGCCCGGGCTCAGCCCAATCCCCTGCTGGTACGGCACGAACGGTGATCTGCGATAGGGTTTCCGAGCGCCCCCTCTCGAGGTGTCACGCCAATCAGGAGCCGGAAACAGGTTCCACACGGGGTCCGGCTACGGTTCTGAAATTTCGCGTCGCGCCCAGCGGCGCGACGTTCAAAACGCGATAAATACTGCTCGCTGGTACTCGGACTTCCCAGGGAGAGCGAACGCAACGGCCTTTTCGTTTCGGTGGAATCGGTCACGGCCCGGTCTTCCGATAAATAATTCGGAGGGACGTCGGCAAAACCTGGCACGTCACACGGGATATACCTGAATATACAACAATATTCCCGAATATAAGGTAATATACCAGAATATACCAGAATATAGCAGAATACACCGGAATATACCAGGATATACAAGAATATTACCGAATATACCAGAATATACTAGAATATACGAGAATATACGAGAATATAACAGAATATAACAGAATATACCGGAATATACCAGAATATACCTGAATGTATTTGAATATACCAGAATATACCGGAATATACTTGAATGTACAAGAATATAACAGAATATAGCATAGTAGACCATAATGTAACAGAATGTACCGGGATATACCAGAATATACCGGGATATATCAAAATATAACCGAATTTACCAGAACATACCATAATATACCAGAATATAACAGAATATACCGGAATATACCAGATATATACCTGAATGTACCAGAATATACCAGAATATACCAGAATATACCAGATTATACCAGAATATACCAGAATACACTAGAATATAGCAGAATATACCGGAATATACCAGGATATACAAGAATATTCCCGAATATACGAGAATATACCAGAATATACCAGAATACACAAGAATATACAAGAATGTACCAGCATATACTTGAATATACCCGAATATACCAGATTATACCAGAATATAGCAGAATATACCAGAATACACAGAATATGCCAGAATATACCAGAATATACCAGAATATACTTGAATATACCAGAATATACCAGAATATAGCAGATTACACCGGAATATACAAGATATACAAGAATATTCCCGAATATACCAGAATATATGAGAATATACCAGAATATACCTTGTGTCGTTGCAAGTTTGCGACGTCGCTTCTCTGTTCGGAAACGGTCAAGAAACCGTAGTACGGGTGAATCGGACCGACCTTTAGCGATCCCGAAAGCCACCCGCAGGCATAGAAGCGCTCCTAAAGGAAAATCTTCCGAAAACGAACATCGTGGCTAATGCCATCTATTGCCTCCGCCACTTTCGTGCCCGAATCGAACCCTTTCGTACAACTGCCTTTGTCCTGGGAGGACCGTGCTTGCACGGCCGCGCACGGCCCGGTCTCAGCGCCTGTAAATTTCCGGGGTTGATCGTTTTCGAACGACTCTACAATTGTAGGGTGGTGATGCAGTTGTGAACTCCGCTGAATGTTTGATATTAGCAATAGTAACGACGCGTCGTCGTTACCGTTATTGATTGCGGATTTCATTTTGTTTATCAATTGTGATTTGGAATGTGACGGTTGAAGGGAAAAGACGTGATTCTCAGACGGAGATTTCGTTAATTCAGTGCGTTTGTTTAATTGTATTTGTTTACACGTTGTGTTTTAAACATTATACTTTTCTTTCGGTTTGTGTTGTGTTGTTGAGTTATTTCTTAACTGACGTCTCTTATCCTACATTTTTGAGGGTTCGTCCTAAAGCCAATGCGTGCGAAGACGTTTCAGTGAAAATATTACGGAACTACTGTCCGCGACGTCGTGTCGAGAAGGAAACGCTGTTTCGGTAGCAGAACTTAAAGACATTCTGCGAAGTCACGGTTTGCAGACGTCTGGTGTTAAGTCCGAGCTTATAGCGCGGTTATTGGAACACGATCCATCATGCCGATGGACCATCCCCAGTCAGAGCAACGAAACTGCGGAGGGAGATAATTTCGTGAGCGGTTTCGTCATCATTCGGACGATACCGTGAGGAACGAAGACCCAGAGCAGGTTCGTCGAGAGATTACCCTTCTGAATCGGGAGAGGGTAATAGCAGAGAGGGAAGTAGAATTGACGAGACGAGAACTCGCGTTTTGGAAGAAGCGCGAGGTTTGAGGGGTCCGGAAGACGTGAACCTGACGGCAGAAAAGACACGCGGACGAGTTGGTGTGAAAACTGTCGCCGAGCTGCTCGCGTACTTCGATGGGAAATCGGAGGACTATCCGATGTGGGAGAAATAGATAAAAGTGTTACGGAGAACGTACAGATTGAACGATGACGAGACGAAAGTGCTGATGGGAATGCGTGTTCGGGGAAAAGCGAGAGATTGGGTTCACTCGCGATCGGAATTCATTGAACTGCTCGCTGACGATCTGCTCAAGAAGTTCGAACAGATTTAGTTTAACGAACAGTTTATCACAGGCCGAGCAACATCCTCCTGCGCGACTGATTGCGGGAGCGAGTGTGGAAAAAGAACGAGTCTTTCGAGGACTATTTCCACGATAAAATTATAAAGGCTAACCATATACCTATAGACGACGAGGTTGAGCTAGTCGATCATATCATCGAGGGCATTCCAGACAGGTCTGAGGACACAGGCGAAGATGCATTGTTTCAAGACGCCAGAAGCGTTGCTAGTAGCATTCGAACTGCTGACGCTTCCTGCAACGGGCTACGCGGGAAATTCATTAACTGATGAGCGGCGGAAGCGTTCCGGAAGGACCAACCGAGGAGATGCTTCAACTGCAACAAGGAGGAGGTCATCTCAGTGCCGACTGTCCGGCGAAGTCTCGCGGTCCAAAGTGTTTTCGGTGCGGCCAACATGGACATCTTGCACCGAACTGTCCGAAACGAGAAAGCGACAGCGAAAAAACGGTGAAATTAGTAACACGATTTCCTTCGGCTCAATCCTGTAAACCGATAAGAGTAAATAATATTCGACTAATGTCCATAATAGACACCGCAAGTGATCTAACGCTGATGAGTGCGTCTTGTTTTGAAAGAATAAGAGCACCGTGTTTGAAGGTTAGCGAAACGACTTTTGCGGGCGTCGGGTCAAACGGTCATAAGACATTAGGCAAATTTTTAATCTCCGTTGTAATTGATGAACATGTATATGAAATTGAATTCCACGTAGTTTCCGAGGATTTACTAAAGCATGATTTACTAGGTGCAAACTTTTTAAATAAAATAAAGTTAGTCAGAAACGGTCGAGAGATATCGATCGAGGAAATTCGAGAAGGTACAGTCCCCGGTAAACACATCGATAATAGTATATCGGAAGTTTTTCGAATCGTATGCGAGCGTGACGATGTAGATGTAGCTCATATAAACGATATTGCGGTTCGAGAAAGAGTCAAAAATGTTGTTGCCGAGTACGCGCCTAGAAAAGTTGAGATGAACGTAGAAATGAGCATTGTACTGAAAGACGAGGAACCCGTGTATCAGAGACCACGACGTTTATCACCTGCAGAGAAAAGGGCGGTGGACGCACAAATAAGCGATTGGTTAAGGGATGGTATTATTCAACCGTC
>CM052249.1:0-12230 GCA_028455795.1 Lasioglossum marginatum
AAACGCACAGGTGTTTTAAAAAATTTTTTTTATTATTGCTTTGTCGTCCAGTTCTGAGCTATGTTTAAAATTTCAAGTCTCTAGCTTATCGGGAAGTTAGTTTAAAATCAATTGTAAAATTTGTACGGGGCGTGATCATAAACAAACAAACAAACCGACAGACAGACAAGAAAGCGAGCTAATAAAAACGTGGTGAAAAGAATATTTCAATAAACTTACAGAACTCTATTAGCCTTATTTATACTTACTAAAGGGTGTGGAATCCTGGGTGTGGTGGTACACTCACACACCGCTCGACCCAAGCTGGCCGAATTTTGCGTTTTCGAGGCGTTATTCGCATTATTCGGTAGCATGCTGACCAGGAGGCTCTGTAAGCAGGCTTGACTAGCCGTACCGCGGCGCACTTTCACACAGGCACGCTCGGTCGGCGTGTGCGTGTGCCTAGGCGGATCGCAAGGGTTCGGAAAGTATCAAACCATTTCTCGATAATGCACATTTGGGACCTCTACGTAATCACAATCGCTAGATAAAAGATTAATCTGGGGGGGGGCGTAACCCATGCTGGCCTAATTTTGCATTTTCACAGTGTGTTTTCACACCTCAGCATCATCGAAGAACAAGCGGATGGAAAATGCATACCTCTCGCCATAGCTATATATTTTGAAAACAGCATTCTTTGTAATAAGTATTTTAGAAAGATATTTTAAATGTAAATGATTATACTTTTCGATAGTGTACATAAATTAAACGAATAACGTAAAAATATTGATTATTTTTTGTAATAACTATTTTAAAAAGATATTTTAATTGTAAATGATTACACTTTTCGATAATGTACATAAAATAGACGAATAACGTTAAAATATTGATTATAATCCGCAGTACTTGATTGAAAAATAGCTACAAACTTTACAATCTGATACGCTCCTCTTTATGGGCAGATTTTGCACTCAAAACATCCATTTTAATAAAAATGGTA
Organism: Lasioglossum marginatum; assembly: GCA_028455795.1. Lineage (NCBI taxonomy): Eukaryota > Metazoa > Arthropoda > Insecta > Hymenoptera > Halictidae > Lasioglossum > Lasioglossum marginatum. Next base: position 980 of record CM052249.1, read on the forward strand.
TATAGCACAAAAAGTAGAAATATCAAGCCTTAAAATGGTTGCTTTTTCATCTGGATAAATTTTAGCAAAGTTACAGCAGTTTAAATATTGAGCGAATTTTGAAACAGCTTTGGCCGCACAAATCGGGCAAATACCCCCCTCTTGGTCGTAGCGTTTTCAAAGCAAAATTCAAAGATGAAATTAAGATATTTATTCATAGGTTTATTGGATAACATATACATTGTTCGGTTTCAAGCAGACCGAACGTGGGATTTATAATTATTTAGACACGGTCGGCTGCAATAGCTCGAGAAACTCGACACGACGTGACGGTCCCAGAATCACTTGGATGTTACGGTGTCATCGTGTGGAACCAAGTAGTTTGTCAGCGACAGAGAAGAGAATTCACCTCTCACGACGACCACATGCCGCCACGACCATATGTCGTGGTTATGTTCGATCGGGGAAGGATCGCGGAAGAAACGGAACACAGAGTTATCGGACAAACGTCCAGCTCGAGAGACGGAGCGCAAGAGATAGAGCGGGAGCTCGGCGTCGCCAACGGCTTCCGCCGATCCCCACTCTGCATACACACAGGAGTGGGGGACAGAGACTCTACATCACTCCCCCCCGAATGGAACGATACAATTTATTATATGTCACAACGCAAATCATATGTACAATATATACAGCCCGAGAGCTACCTGGCTCTTTACATTGGATAACGATCCTTGATGGCGTGACTCCATCCGACTCATCGGCGCACAATATGCGCCGTATCTGACTCCATGAAAATTCAAGCAAAACAGTGACAAAATATGCCTCAACGGGCGAACAGTGTATGACTCGCCCGCAATGGCGAATCATACGGTCGCGTGCACAACATAAACTGTGCCGCCTACGCTATACGCACAGAACCCGCAAGAGGTATGCAGTATGCGCTACACGCGCAAATGCACGCAAAGTGTGCAATACACGATATATGAAGCATGCGCAGAGCGCAATTGAACATGTGTCACCAATGGTGATTTACGCATGTCTATGGGAAAATTGCATAACATGTCATTCATGGTCCTGCCCGCAAGTCAGTTGACAATGTTACAGTCTTTCCAGAATACGTCCTCAATGGTGGACTTCCCTGACCTGAACGGTCGGGCACAGACAATGCATTGCCAGGCACTTCGCTTTCCGGAGAGTCCGGTAAAAAGAATGCCGGTTTCAAAAGCTCTGTTGACACAGTCTTTTTTGCACCGTTGACCTCAACAGTGAATAACCGCTCGTTGATTCGCTTTACAATTTTGTGAGGGCCGGAATACGGCTGTTGCAGAGACCTCTTCGCCATACGGCGCAAAAACACATGAGTGCATGTCTGCATATCCTTAAAAAGGAACGCTCGCGAATTGCGATTGTGCACAACGGGCACCGGACGCACGTCACGCATATATTTTTTAAACTCTTTCAAGAACACATTCGGATCTGGCGCATAATTCTCATACAGAAAGAATTCCCCTGGCAATCATAGGGTTGTCCCGAACAAAAATTCCGCCGGGGATGCGCCAACGTCCGCTCGCACATGCGTACGGAGTCCTAACAGCACGTTAGGAAGCAGCCGTGACCATTCCTTGCCTGTATAGCACATAATCGCAGATTTCAGCACGCGGTGTCACCGCTCTATCATGCCGTTCGATGCGGGATGATAAGGGGAAGTTCTAATGCGATCGCAACCTATCAGCGATAGTAACGCTGTGAACAGGCGCGACTCGAACTGCGCCCCCTGGTCGGTGGTTAACACCTTAGACGCGCCATACCGCGAAACCCACGCTTCAAAAAATGCCCTGGCGACGGTCATTGCTTTGATGTCCCGTAAGGGAACTGCCTCTACCCATCGCGAAAAGCGATCTATAAGGGTTAGGCAATACAAAAAACCTTCTGATGACGGTAGAGGACCGATAATGTCCAAGTGAACATGATCAAACCGTCCATCAGGAGCAACAAAATGCTCAGGGAGATGACGACAATGTCGAGTCACCTTGGACTGCTGACGTTTGATGCAGTTTTTGCACCACACTGCTATGTCTTTGGTCATATTTGGCCAGACATACCTTTGACGAATCAGACGATCCATTACCCTCGCCCCCGGGTGGGCGGGATTGTGAAGCAGGTCAAAGACCGACCTGCGAAGCGTGCCAGGAATGTACGGGCGAATCGCTTCACCGGAGATTTCGCATTGAATTGCGATCTACTCCGGACCCCATAATAACTTCCTTAACTTGAGAGGAAAGTCTGATGAACTGCAAATGAGCTTGAGCTGCTCATCGTTTGCTTGCAGCTTAGCATGTCCTCGAGTGTGATCTCGAGGGGTAACCTGAGAGCAGATACTCTCGACAAAGTGTCGGCGACGACATTTTCCGGACCCGGAATGTACTGGATCGTCGTCGTAAATTGCGCTACATAAGATAGCTGACGAGACGAGTATTATTCGTCGCAATCAGTTTCAATCCCGATGGATTACCATGAATTAACGGACTGGCCGGAACCAGTGATAGGTCCGCGCCCGTATCGATAAGGAACAATGTTCCTGACGGGCGATCACGCACGTGGAGACGGGGTGTACAGCCTTCGTACCTGCCTCAGCTACGGAAGGCTTTCTTAGTTTCCCGCTTGGAATGTACTAAATTTGTCGCACCAAGCCTTGCACGACGTAGAGTTCTTCGGATATTTCTTGTGTGCCCAGCACAGTCTTGGCTCTGTAGAAGAATCACGCGATTTAGAACGGTCGCGACGCGCGAGCGTTCCAGAGCGTGACCTCTGCCTTTGCAATTTACCCGCAACTTAGCGAGATCCGCCGAGATACGCTTCAACTCTTTCTCAATAGAGAATGAAGACGACGACTGCGAAGCTGGAGCTTCGCAGGAAAACGAGGCTTGATGAGTCACCGCAGAGATAAAACTGTTAGAAGAACCAGCTGATTCTAAGGACCAGCTATCTTGTCAGCCACATCGGCTAACTTATCTAGATCTGTGAACCCCGTCGATGCAAGGATTGCACGATGACCAGTGGGTAGGTGGTCAAAGAAAACGCTACGTACGACAGCATCATCGCAGGTGCCATAGTTTAGATTTCGCAAGCGATTCAAGATAAGAGACGGTTTGCCGTCGGATAATACCTGCCCTTTCAATAACCGTCGAAGGTTGGTTTCCGCAGACGGACCATACGTCGCTATGATGCGTCGTTTAATTTGTTGGTATATGTCCGGAGGACGTGGAAACAATAAGATCAGATCCTTAACGCAAGTCGCGATATCATAATCTATTACCGCCATAATGGTATCGGCCATAGTCGCTTCGGCGGTGATACGGGCTGCCCGCATCGTACCCTCCGTTTGTGCGAACCATAAGGTTGGATCATTATGATAAAATGGGAGCATCTTGGGGATGCGGTAATTCTTCACATGGCTTGAGTCATCGCGTCCCCCAGGTGCCGGCCCCTTGCCTCCACAAGGTCCCTGACCATTTCCTCCGGTGGACATCTTGAACAGAGTTCCAGATGAGACACTATACAGAATAAATGTACTTGTCACCGAGCAATTTGCAAACGCAAACAGGAGAGAGAAAGAAAAGAAATTTTCACTTCTACGGAAACCACTCTCCAATGTGTATAAACACGCGCGAATGAAGACGGCGAGCTGATCTGAAGAACACTCGCACGCCTAACAGTCTCAGAGGAAAAGAAAAAAAAAAAGGTAAACCCTATAATACTCGGACGTGTTACAATAATAATGTCACGCTCCGAAGAAATTGCACGCGACCCTGGGCTGTAAACAGAAACGCAACTCGCAAACGCAAAAAAAAACGAGTTCGCACCACGCAAAACCTAAACTTTACAACGCGGAACGCGAGACTCAAACTGCTGAAATCGCGAAGAACGCAAAACGCTAATGCGCACGAATCGCAAAACAAAATTGCAACTATTTACAAGAATCGGACAAATAACGGACAACTACCACGCACTAGGCAATATGGCGGACCGATTCGAACGCGCGAAGCAATATGGCGGATCGATTCGAACGCGCGAAGCAATATGGCGGACCGATTCGAACGCGCGAAGCAATATGGCGGACCGATTCGGACGCGCGAACATTCCGCCTAAGAAGAAGGAAAAAAAAAAACTTGCGCGTAACGAAATCACGGATTCCGGTATGACGCACGCAATAATTATAGCCAAATCGTCATATAAGCGCGGAATGATATGGCATGCGCCTAATCAACATGCACAAAACTGCGCCTCGGCGCATACCGTTAACGCAAATGTTTCGTTTGAACGGTTTCAACGCGCGCACGCGAGCTCTTAACGCACAAAACGCGTTTCACCAACACATGTCACAATCTTGAGCACCAGGGAAACACCATCATTGGGAGATTCCCACGACGACAAACGGCTGCAGCGAAGGAAGGCGCCGGTGTCGGTGGCTTCACGCAAAATCCAGTAGATCATCACCCCAGGTCTCGATCCCACGAGGAAAAATGCCAAGATGGCGGATCCAGGTCACGTTCCCGGGAGGACGACGACGGCCTGCCGTTGCGACAAAATGTCGGCCTCGGATCTCCTCTCGAAACGAATGCTCAGAGCACCGCTCGTGAGTAGCTCATGGACATGAGCCACGTGCTGAATAGTAGCCTGCACGTGGTGTGCGAACTGTGCCGCACGCTCCTTCGCAATCTGCACGTGGTGTGCGAACTGCGCCGCACGCTCCTTCGCAAATCTTCTGCGAGCCGCTGGAATCCGCTTCTTTGCCCCGACAAAATTGTCGGGGTCACTAGTTGTGGAACCAAGTAGTTACTCTGTCAGCGACAGAGAAGAGAATTCATCTCTCACGACGACCACACGCCGCCATGTGTCGTGGTTATGTTCGATCGAGGAAGGATCGCGGAAGAAACGGAACACAGAGTTATCGGACAAACGTCCAGCTCGAGAGACGGAGCGCAAGAGATAGAGCGGGAGCTCGGCGTCGCCAACGGCTTCCGCCGATCCCCACTCTGCATACACAGGAGACAGAGCCCCTACAATCGGACACCACTTCGAGACCTCCTCGTGAGCGAACCCATTGACAGGGCAATCTTATACAAACAAATAGTTTAGTTTCGTATCGATTTTCCCATATCTTTCGCACCTAATTGATTGCATACCCCAAACATAGTTTTACCAAAGTGCGCCCCTACTCCGACGACCAAAATACACCACCCACTCACCAATAAAAATCATTTAGTCACCCCATACATTTTTAAGATAGCCAATAAGAAAAGATTCCGAGCTGACCTTGTACAACTAGTCGTTGTTACTTTCGTAACCGCGTCAAAGCCCAGAGTATCATCGCGAGCAAGCGAAATGGGATTTACGACCCCGCGAAGTTCGGTATACGAATTTGCGGTATTCGGACGCTTCATACATTATAAAAATTGATTTATATAATAATAGTATATTTAAATATATATTTTGTACGCCCAAATATATATTTAAATATTTTATTATTAAGTAAATCAATTTTTATAATGTATATGTTATTCAATAAACCTATGAATAAGTATCTTAATTTCATCTTTGAATTTTGATTTAAAAACCTAATTTTCGTTCCAACCTAATAATTTATTGTTAAAATAATTGCTTCAATCTTTATAATGCATAGAATAATAATAATAATTTATAATGTGGCGGAGGACGAGAAATGATTTGAAGCAGTGGTCGGCAACGCCGTGCCAGCACTGTTCAGCCAGTTTTCGAGGCCTGCGCATTCCGCGCGTCTTGCTCCCTGTGACGACTATAGTGCTCTATTATGCTTTGCCTAGTGCACTAGGGGTAACCGATCACTGGTTTGAAACTTCCCGAACCCTTGCGATCCGCCTAGGTACACGCACACGTCGACCGAGCGTGCCTGTGTGCGAGTGCGCCGCGCTACGGCTAGTCAAGCCTGCTTACAGAGCCTCCTGGTCAGCATGCTACCGAATAATGCGAATAACGCCTCGAAAACGCAAAATTAGTCCAGCTTGGGTTACGTTCCCCCTAGATTTATCTAGCGATTGTGACTACGTAGAGGTCCCAAATGTGCATTATCGAGAAATGGTTTGAAACTTCCGGAACTCTTGCGACCCGCCTAGGCGTACACGCTGCTCGAGTGGCTAGGATGTGCCACACACTCTCGCTCGAGCACACCGACGCTGCTTCATCGTCAGCCGTACAGTGACGTCACACTTGCTAATGAAGCCTGACTTACCGGCAACATTTACTGATGCAGTGACTGCTGTCACCGCCGAGGCGGTGTTCCTCGCCAGTCAACTGTAGAAAATGTACCCAGTTCCCCTACTGGACGGAAATGTTATTACTTAGCGGCCGCTCGTTCGTTTGTGGCGTGACGATCAAATAGTTGTCAAGGTCAAATAGGTTTCCACACCCTTAATATACAGTAACATACAGTAACTCAGAATACAGTAACTCAGAATTATCGATTGTTAATAGCGTGTGACGAGTATGTCATGTGAGACTCCCCACCGCCCCACTCTCGCCCGCGAGCGAGCGCGCCGCGACGGCCGCTGGGTGGTCACCGTTGCGTAACCGACTTTCTCGCTGGTAAGATGGGGCAGGCGGAGTATAAATAAGCGCGACGGAGAGCAATAAGACAAGTCAGAGTTTCCGAGTCAGATTCGAACCGTCGCATACGCTAATCGAACTACCGGCTAACCGAGACGATCCGTATCTTCCTGCATGTGGCGATTGCCTTTGCAGAGCCTCCATACCTTCCTGCATGTGCGATTGCCTTTGCTAATCCTCCGTACCTTCCTGCATGTGACGATTGCCTTTGCTAATCCTCCGTACCTTCCTGCATGTGGCGATTGCCTTTGCTAAGCCTCCGTACCTTTCTGCATGTGGCGATTGCCTTTGCTAATCCTCTACCTATCCCAGGTATACCGAGCCATATACTCTCCGCCGTTTAATTTTACGACTTCATTGTAAACCGACCTCCGCACCGCGTAGACTCTTGCCGATCCGTCGGACCGTTCCGAACCGCATTTACGACGCACCGAAGTGTCACCGTCTGTACCTCAGCTCTCTCTCTTATAACCCATTGTACATACTTTTATTTATTCTGTAAATATATCCATCCTTTTACCTACATTACGTGTATGTTCATTCGCGGCCAGCGGACTCTCGACAACCGACTGAGTTGGCCTAGTTCTCCAAAGACCGGTTGTTACAAGCGTATAGAATTTTGCTCCTCTAAATCGGCCGTTTTCCCCACTGTGCGACAGTCGGCAAGAATTCAAAACTTATTAACTATTTAACTTCCCGATTTATAGGGAAGTTATTGTAATGACCCCGAAAATCGATTTTTTAGCAGATCTTCACGTTTCAAGATCATTGGAGTCATTTTAGACTATTTTCAGCAAAATGTTTGTATGTGTGTGTGTGTGTGTGTGTGTACGTATGTATGTCCGTGCGTATGGTATCAAATTTTTCGTTAACGTTTTTTGAAAAAGTAACAACGCGATCAGAATGATGAATGATGCAATCGATGTGCCCCGCTGTAACTTAGAGCTGATTAGATTTTGATCCAATTTGGTCCAGTAGTTTTTTAGTTTTTTTCGAAAGAAATTGATTCAACAATGCAATTTATACGAGAGGATGGAAATTTTCCACCGAAGAAACAAACGTAATTATATATATATATTTTTTTTTTTAATAAAAAATTATATATATATATATTTTTTTTTAATAAAAAATTATATATATATATATATATTTTTTTTTTTTGAAAAATTCAAAAGACTACATACGTCATGTGGTTGTGCACACCCTATATACTTTGGGTTAAGCCTTTTGAAAATTTCATTATTTTTGCGATAGGACGTACCGTTTCCGAGATACAGCCATTTTTTATTTTTTTTTTTTTGAAAAATTCAAAAGACTACATACGTCATGTGGTTGTGCAAACCCTATATGCCTTGGGTTGCGTCTTTTGAAAATTTCGTTATTTCTGCGGTAGGACGCACCGTTCCCAGACATTAGCGTTTACTTACAAATGTAACGTCGTAGTACGATAGTAATGGTGTTTTAGCATTATTTAAATTGAAATATCTCCTGAATCACTAACTTTTCGACATGCATAGGTTAGTACTTTTTTATAACGAATGTTCAGCTGCTTCGATTGATGATATGTGGGAAGGCTTGTGGAGCATTTGCAATTTATTTTGCAACATTACTCTGTTATAACAAGGAACCAAGCGAGCAACGAGCATACGATATTGGTTTAATGCGACGCCATATAGCAAACATTTTGATAAGTAGAAAACTATTGAATTTCCCTGAAAACGTATAATCTTATCAAAACGTACACTTAATAATGATAATAATATAATGCAACTAACAAATCGGGTAGTTCTTTGTGTGGCTCTTGGAAAGTCATACACCAAATAAAAAACATTAATAGCTGTAGGCCCTACTAGCCATGCGTACCACTAACCCTCTCGCAAGAGCAGTCCTACCCGCGAGCTCGCGAAGCGAGCGAGCAACAATAACCCTCTAGTTTATTTTTTATTTTCTTCTTATATATACAGTGGATAACAGAAGTAAGTTAACACTCATATTTTCAATAATGAAATCACAATAACAGTAATATTTATTCACTTATAAAAATAAACAAGTTGATTACATATTTAATGGTAATGTTGAAAACAATTTATTACGATTATCACAGTGATCTGAAATTTTATCAAGATATTGATTTTTCTATACTAAATATACATAATTTGGTGTGACAAAAGAAAGTTAACGTATCGTTTGTAACAAGTCCGGTTCCTTGGTCGCGTCGGAGCCTCCTCGTTGCTGGATTGCTCGACGATCCAGGGTTCGCGTATCGGCGAGGAGGTGGTTCGGGCGAGAAATAACGAATGCGAGGGCTTGGTTTCGGACGGTGCTCGCTACTCTATCGCGGCGGAGAGAACGACGACGGTATCGTACAATTTACTTCGGAGCGCGACAATTATTCGACGCGGTGCTCGTAGAGAACGGGAATCGGATTCGGCAGCTTGCCGTTCCGGAGAGAGAAGTCCTCGACAGCGTGTCGTGGCGGGAATGGGAAGAGTGTTCGGCAGCTTGCCGTATCGGAGAGAGAGAACGGATTCTCGACAGCGTGTCGTGAATGGGACGGGAGAGCGTGCGGCAGCTTGCCGTGCAGGAGAGAGAGAAGTCCTCGACAGCGTGTCGTGGAGGGAACGGGAAGAATGTTCGGCAGCTTGCCGTATCGGAGAGAGAGAACGGACTCTCGACAGCTTGTCGTGACGGGAACGGGAAAGGTTCTCGGCAGCTTGCCGTGAGAAGAAATTCGGTCGGAGTCACACGTGGACTGGATACTTACAAAAGAGTCGGTCGGAACGGTGTTGCCTGCTAGGCGACTAGGTCAGGAACGAGAGCGAACCGTTGTCCGCTACGGCTTATATAGCTCTTGGTCGATGGTGGGGAGAGTGGTGCGGAAAGGTGTGCGGCGGGAGTTTCGGTGACGTCATGTATCCATTTTGGGGGAATTTCGTTTCTGTATCCCGCCAAATATCGCTTATGGATACGGGGAACGCGCGGTGTGGTCGGAATCGGTGCGGTGGTGGGGAGTACGGCGACTATGTTACGCGACGACGCGGTTCGGTGGCGCTCGGTTCCGTTCGGTAAACTTCGGGGATCGGCGCTTGATTAGTAACAGGCCTGCACGGCACAGGTCTGTTACACCCCCCTCTTTCTTCGGGGTGGCGGACGAGCAGCGAGACCGATTTTTATTCAGACAAACAATAATTATGTATATCTTACATAATACATCAAAAATACATCAAAAAGTGAACGGATCTTATATTTAACGCAGTCCTATATTATATGGATCGGAGGAAAAACGACACAAGGTTTTCAGGAAAGGTGGTATGACATTTATTGCCTCATGTATTAAATATTTTCTACCTATGCAACTATATTAGGAACAATAATACTGAGGTAACAGTCTTCTAGTACGGGGTTGGCCCGGCGCGGGCTCGGCGGTCCCAACATATCACTCAATTATACCTATATATAGGTATCAGCAAAATAATGTCCTCAGCCATACGACATAATACTACATACTATATACTACATAAAACAATATCTTTCGGATACCGGTTCGGCGTCTGGCAGTAACCAGCATAAAGTTATTTTATATACCTAAAATCAGTCTTTTGGTTCGGAGCCGGCCCAGCGCGGGCTTGGCGAACAGTCTTATATTGTACTACGGAGGACGGAATGACATTTCCTTACATTGTCTCTACGGAGGACGGATAAATCTAAACTTAAATAATAAGCAAACAATGGTATCTTTGCAATATAAAAAAAAAAACAAAACGAATTTTTACCGTGCTGGCGGAGCACAAGATCGGTATCTTCCCGGCGCATAGCGACGAGCAGAAAAACAAAAGAGAAGAAAAAAAACGCAACTTTTACGGAGAAAAACCAGATACTCCTGTGGCGCGTCAAACAGAGCACTATATTAGCTGCGCATAAAATAAAAAAATAATCAGGTACTAACCCGGCGGCTCGGCGGTCAGTCTTTGGCTTGATCACGGTCTCACTTACTAATTTACATACTATCTTACATACTAACTTACGTACTATCTTATATACTACCTTACGTGCTAGTGTGTTCGGTGCCTATTGGGTGCTGCTGGGCCCGGCCGTGTCGGTGGTCGGAATGCGGCGTTTGCACCGTCGGAGACGCCCGTTGCGGTGAAAAAACATCACCCATCGCTCGTCCCCGATGGAAGGCCGGTATTCTCTCGTCTGCACGAATCTCAATGGCACCCCCACCTGTCAGCGCCGACTTGGTGGCGTCCCTGTCCTGCAGGGGATACCCGTGGTTCCCGGGCGCTGTCGTCTGGCGCGGAAGCCGTCGCACAGTGTGTCCAAACGGCGAAATCGTGGCCAAAATCTCGAAAATGAACTTTCCGGTTGGGATACGGTAAGTACCATTTTAGATTCTTTAGTATTGTGCCTATGGAAAAACCGAGGTGCGGAGGTTTTATTACTTATACCTGAAAAATGGTGAGAGCTCGAAGTTTTCGTTCATTAGCCGTACAGTAAGGGTGCTGTGAGGAACTGTGTGAAAGCGAAAAGTGAAAACTGCATAATTCGAAAACGGTTTATTTAATTTCAATTCTGTAAAATGGATGCTGTTCCTGGAAGTAAGTAGAATGTCTCTGACTACTAGTATATC
>CM052249.1:12330-26627 GCA_028455795.1 Lasioglossum marginatum
TCGTTGCTGGATTGCTCGACGATCCAGGGTTCGCGTATCGGCGAGGAAGTGGTTCGGGCGAGAAATAACGAATGCGAGGGCTTGGTTTCGGACGGTACTCGCTACTCTATCGCGGCGGAGAGAACGACGACGGTGTCGTACAATTTACTTCGGAGCACGACAATTATTCGACGCGGTGCTCGTGGAGAACGGGAATCGGGTTCGGCAGCTTGCCGTTCCGGAGAGAGAAGTCCTCGACAGCGTGTCGTGGCGGGAACGGGAAGAGTGCTCGGCAGTTTGCCGTATCGGAGAGAGAGAACGGACTCTCGACAGTTTGTCGTGACGGGAACGGGAAAGGTTCTCGGCAGCTTGCCGTGAGAAGAAATTCGGTCGGAGTCACACGTGGACTGGATACTTACAAAAGAGTCGGTCGGAACGGTGTTGCCTGCTAGGCGACTAGGTCAGGAACGAGAGCGAACCGTTGTCCGCTACGGCTTATATAGCTCTTGGTCGGTGGTGGGGAGAGTGGTGCGGAAAGATGTGCGGCAGGAGTTCCGGTGACGTCGCGTATCCGTTTTGGGGGAATTTCGTTTCCGTATCCCGCCAAATATCGCTTATGGATGCGGGGAACGCGCGGTGTGGTCGGTATCGGTGCGGTGATGGGGAGTACGGCGACTATGTTACGCGACGACGCGGTTCGGTGGCGCTCGGTTCCGTTCGGTAAACTTCGGGGATCGGCGCCTGACTAGTAACAGGCCTCCACGGCACAGGTCTGTTACACGTTTAATAACACTATCCAACACCAAATTTGTTTCACAATTACATTGCGATGGTGGTTCTTATAGAGTTTTATGCGCTGATTCCGAATCTGCCCTTAATTTTTTCCCCAGACGAACAGTTTTTGAGAAACATGACTTTGAAAGAAAAACATATTTTTCAACTTTAAATAAATATTGAGATATTATTATAAAAGATATTGAATTGTTCTTTGCAGCAAAAGATTCTGTAGACTTTCCCAGTGTTATTAAACGATACGTTAACTTTCTTTTGTCACATCAAATTTTGTATATTTAGTATAGAAAAATCAATATCTTGATAAAACTTCAGATCACTGTGATAATCGTAATAAATTTTGTTTTCAATATTACCATTAAATATGTAATCAACTTGTTTATTTTTATAAGTGAAGAAATATTACTGTTATTGTGATTTCATTATTGAAAATATGAGTGTTAACTTACTTCTGTTATCCACTGTATACACAACCTTTTTCTCAAGATCCTTTGTCACATTTTTCTGGTTAAAATCATTCTTTTAAAAATTCGTTGCGAGAGTGGTTTTCTTCGACGTTGTATCACCTGAAACAGAATGTTGCGTTATGTTTAGAATAGAGAGAGAGAGAGCATGACCTATTAATTAATAATTGGTTAAACTTTTCCTTGCGTAGCCAGAAATTTCTACCTTTTTCCTATAAATTTTCGCGTTTTTCCTATGTTATCCAGTAAATTTGGACGAGAATATACGAGAAATCCAAGTTTCCATTCTGGAGAATCAATGGTTCAAGAGTTTAACACTTTCTCTCAATTTTCTCTCAAAGCTATTTTTCCTAGTTAATGATGTTTAGAAATTCTGAGAAAAATCTGACACATGTCAAGAAACCAAATACATACTTTGCAATTGGTTTCAGATTTTTAAAGTGAAAATCCTGTTTGTGAAAAATCAAAAACCTCAAGAAAATCGAAAAAATGCAGATTTCACATGGAAGTTCTTGAGACGACAGATTTATATTTTTACAGTACCGATATATTGTTATAGTTAATGCTCATGAATTTTTTCAGATTTTTTGGTTTCGTGCGCCGTTGTTAAAACAATCAAAAACCGATTTTTTCGACGTTTTTTCCGCCAAGAACTTAGCTAACCTTAAAATTGTGACGTTCTATTCATTCTGTAAGTCCATCAGGCACTGATAAACCTTGAACATTTCTCAAAAATAATTAAACAATAAAATCGGTTTGATTAGTATTTTTATTATGTCGATGCATTACATCTGAAAGTGTTAAACATATTCCCAACGGCTCGGTTGACTGAGCGCGTTAGGCGTTCGACTGTAGACCTGCTTATATTAGGTTCGCGCCCGGCATACGTTTACTTTTTTTTATATGATCAATTCTTTTTTTTACGTCTAACTATATAATAATCAATGGTATTTTTGTAGATTTCTTTTAGGAGCAATATTTTGTAACAGGTCTGCATAGACCTGCAGGTCGAATAGACCGCGCTCCGAATCATGCCGAACGAAGCCGAATCCCCTCGAAACGCATCGTCAACGGCCGCGTACCGCCGGTACCCCGTCACCGTACGGAAACTACCCTTACCGCGTCAACTCCGCGTCTAAAAACCACATTTTGGCGGGAACCGGATACAGAATTTCGCACATTTGGCGGGAAACGGAAATACGAAACTACCCCTAACACATTCCGCACCACTATCCTTCACCACCAAATTATTCCTATAAAAGGCACCGAAAATCCGACACAAATCACTCTCGTTCCTAGCGAACTGACCTAGCCATCTCTAGAAACCGTAAGTAGAAAGTTTCAGTACTTTCTTCCCGTCGCCATGCCAGGCGAAATCCGCATCCGAAAACCGTTCACCGCTACCCCTTTCCTTTCGCTGTGACAGCAAAACTCTCAGCCATTTCTCCACTACATCGTTCCTTTCGCTGTGCCAGCGGAATTCTCCGTCGTTCTCTGTGCATCGTTTCCTTTCGCTGTGACAGCGAAACTCAGCCGTTTCTCCGCTATGCCGTTCCTTTCGCTGTGACAGCGAAATCTCCGTCCGCATCGTCACCCCTTCGCCGTGCCGACGAGGTACCGACTCAAACCTCCGGGTTCTGTCAGCGTATTCCTCGAGAGAAAACCTCCGTCACACCCGGTCCGCGAGATCGAGCACCGTCGCCGTGAATACCGTCACCGTGAACACATTCACCGCGAACATCGTCGACATCGTCACCACAAGCATCGTCCGTCTCCGCGAACATTGTCGCATCACGCAGCGTCACCGCGAACGTCTCCGACACGCGCAAACGCGAGGCTCAATAGTCATACACCAAGTGTCTTGTTATTTGTCCCCGCACGCCACGTCTTTTCTGGTCCGAGGAGGTATCGCCGCGAACGCGAAACACGCGACGAACGAGAACCGTTACAATTTAAATATTTAAAAAATATTTTAAGTTAAAATTCGCAAAAAAAAATTTTGGAGCAATTATTATTATCATCAATTTTTAATTATGCATCTTCTTAATTCTGGTAGTATTCAACATTTTCTGCAGTAAATCTATACGTGTCTTCGAGTATTAAAAAGTCTGTTACAGAGAAAATAACCCATTGTAATACTATTCTTTTGAAGCATTCGTTTTTGGTACCTCGTCTTTCGTGCGGAACAGCAATTATTGTGTATGAACCACCGTTGTGTAAAAGCATATTTAAACGGACAAAGTGCCCGTGTTTTATTATCTCGTATCTTTAGCCCGTCCGTTTCTCTACTCGCTTTATGACTCGCTCTAATCCAAGAATTGCAGCTATTAAATTGTTAGAATTCCCCATGCGTAATTTGAATAAACAAACAACAACATCTTGAGTAGCATTTCGTTGCTATGAACTTCGCATGGAGGTCAACATTTGTCGAAGTTCTATTAGATTTTCCCAAGTTAATCCAGTAAATACTTTAAGATGTTCTTCTGACAATGTAAAATCACCCACTTTATCTTTAATGCTAGAATCATTATTAATCGCAAGATATTCGAAATAATTTTTAATTTCCTCGGAATCAATTACACTAGTATTTGAATGAATACGTAAACTTTCAATGACATCTTCGTAAAAAAGGTTACCTACTATTAAATGATCGCGGCCGCACCGATTTCCTTTCGGAAATATATCCTTCGCATGACAAACGCCTGTTTTCTCGCTTCAAGGGGGGGACAATATGAATATCACTTTTTGATCTACATATAAAACAATACGCGTGATATTGCGTGAGTTGCAATAACTCTTGAAGTACTCAAATTCAATGAAAATGATGAAGCTGCAACCGACAAAGACGATGGATCCGAAGATGAATCACAAGATGAAGAATTTCGGATTGAAGATATATTTCCTAAGCTTGACGATAACATATCAGGTGATGTTGTTATGTCAATGGCGGACGCTTCACTTAATGATGCTCCGCCTGAAGATATTTCGATTTTCAATGAGGGTAACAAATGATGATACATTCAAGCACAATTCTAAAGTGGGTGTTGTCCTATGAGAAGTTTCGGTAAGTGAGGTACCAGCCGTTGATGTTACCGTTGGAGATGCGCTGATTGGAGATATTTCAACCGAAGCTATAGACGACAAAGATTCCGCGATGGATGATATTCCGGCTATGGAGGTTACACTCGGAGATGTCTCAACAGTGATTTCTTTGTATATACAATAGCGGCACCTATTGCACAACACGTCACCAACAGTCACCTCTTTATTTAAAACTCTAGACCACCTTATTGCTTCAATAACTGTATATATCTCTTTTTTTCTTATACCGCATTTCCGAACCAGAATGTTACATTTAATACAAATAATATGCAAGTTTTTGGTATCCGTGACTTTTATCCTTTCACTTGCCATGCTGATAACACTCAGAAAATAACTAAATAACTCAGAAATAATTCACTCACTGCGATCTTCACCGTTTGGCACGAGCAGATATAATACTGATATTTTCACGGCAGGGATTCAAACGCCTTGAAATACTGAAGTATTAAACTCCCGAACGCGGTTTCACTGGGGTAGGAAACGGGCTAAAGAGTAAATATGAGACAGGGACTGGTGGTTGAAAAGGTCGGATAGGGGTTGAAAGAAAATATCGATGTGCACTGTTATCACAACTCTGCTGGATTATTGCTTTTTGGACGGGCTTAAATACAATTTCATTTTGGGTCCGAAAGGTGGGAAAATACATTCGGGAGCGCGGACCTTGAAGAGTGCCCCTCGCGTCGCGAGGCGACGCACAGTGGGTAAAACCGATGAATTCTGTGCCAAAATCAAAGAACTTTCGATAGAAATGAGATAGAGCAATGAAATTTTTTTTAAATGAAAGCTGAAACTTTGCAGAATATGAAATAATTATAGAGATTGTGGTACGAACGTCTTTTAACCTTGAAAAAATTCGTTAAACTTGCACAATTTCAAGAAAATTGTGGTTTTCTCAATACCACGCGCGGAAAAAAATTTTTTTTAACATGCAACACATCATTTCCCGTAGATTTTTTCACGCTGATTTCAAATCTGATCTCAAAATTTGTCTACAAATTCAGGATTTTTCAAAAAATCGAATTCTGTGAACAAAACTAATGTAATTATTTTTTCTTTGAAATGACTTGATAACCCACTGATTTGAAGGTATATGGTATTACTATTTATGGAACATAATAAAAATAAACATAATGAAATAATTACCTTACTTCCTGTGTAAATGAAAATATAATTATGGAAAATAGATATCTAATTTAAATTACATTACAGTCACACACAGCCTACAAGGAGTGTCAGCGACAATCGCAGCGATACGTCAAGTGATCGTTCGTCAAGTGATATACAATACGTCAAGTAAACGTCCAAATACTTCATTATGATTATTTTTAATGTGTTTTATTAATGAGAATACAATATACCCTCAAACTAGTGGGTTACCAATTAATTTCAACGAAAAAATAATTACATTAGTTTTGTTCACAAAATTCGACTTTTTGAAAAATCCTGAGGTCGTCGACAAATTTTGAGACCAGATTTGAATTCAGCGTGAAAAAATCTACGGGAAATGATGTTGCATGTTTAAAAAAAATTTTTTCCACGCGTGGTATTGGAAAAACCACAATTTTCTTGAAATTGTGCAAGTACAATCTCCATAATTATTTCATATTATGCAAAGTTTCAGCTTTCAGTTTAAAAAAATTTCATCACTCTATGTCATTTCTATCGAAAGTTCTTTGATTTTGATACAGAATTCATCGGTTTTACCCACTGTGCGACGGCGCTTCTCTGATTGGCGCGCGCTTGGTCTCGATGCTAATTGGCGCGCGCTCGTGTCGGGAGAGCAGGGGTGGTCTAACGGGAAATTATTCAGGAGGGTGGGCGTGTACTCAACGTACTTGACCGTCGTTGTTTGATTTCTCCAAACAAAGCTCAATTGTTTGGGACGGAGATTTATGATTCGAAGTCCTTGAAGGGGCTGGAGAGTTGTCCTCGGCTCCGCTGTCCTTCGCTGTCCTCATTTAAGGGGTCCTAATCCGGTCGAAGTGTTTCAACAACAACCCTAGTAATCCGTTACCTGTCATGATCGACAGAGTCAAAAAGCGAGAGTAGAGAAACGGACGGGCTAAATATACAAGATAATAAAACACGGACACTTTGTCCGTTTAAATATGCTTTTACACAACGGTGGTTCATACACAATAATTGCTGTTCCACCCGAAAGACGAGGAACCAAGAACGAATGCTTCAAAAGAATAGTATTACAATGGATTATTTTCTCTGTAACGGAGTATTTAAAACTCGAAGACACGTATAGATTTATTGCAGAAAATGTTGAATACTACCAGAATTAAGAAGATGCATAACTAAAAATTGATGATAATAACAATTGCTCCAAAATTTTGTTTTGCGAATTTTATCTTAAAATATGTTTTAAATATTTAAATATTGCTCCTAAAAGAAATCTACAAAAATATCATTGATTATTATATAGTTAGACATATAACAGTCGAACGCCTATCGCTCTGAGCCAGCCGAGCTGTTGGGAATGTGGTTAATACTTTCAGATGTAACGCTGACATAGTAAAAATGCTAATGAAACCGATTTCATTGTTTAATTATTTTTGAGAAATGTTCAAGGTTTATCAGTGCCTGATAGACTTACAAAATGAATAGAAAAAATCGGGTTTTATTTGTTTTAACAAATATATAACAATATATCGGTACTGTAAAAATATAAATCTGTCGTCTCAAGAATTTCCATGTGAAATCTGCATTTTTTCGATTTTTTGGGGGTTTTTGATTTTTTACAAGCAGGATTTTCACTTTAAAAATCTGAAACCAATTGCAAAGTATGTATTTGGGCAGAATTTTTAAACATCATTAACTAGGGAAAATAGGCCAAAATCTGATTTTTCGATTTTACCCCATAACTACCCTCCCGATCGAGATACATGGTTAAAATTTTGCATAGTATGTTTTTTCTTGATGCCCTTTCGAATGACCCATCGTCGATACAATTCGGTTGAAGGGCATTTTTTACTATCTTATCCGGGTATATCCTTTCCCTGAATTCAAAACTAGAAATTTCTCGCGATTTAAACATGTGAGATTACCCTCAATTTAAACTTGAAATTTCCCTGAATTCAGAACTTGAAATTTCCCTCGTTTTAAACTTGAAACTCTCAATTCAATCTTGAAATTTCCCTCGATTTAAACTTTAAATTTCCCTCAATTTAATCTTGAAATTTTCCTGAATTAATCTTGAAATTTCCTTCAACTTAAACTTGAAATTTCTCTCGATTTAGACTTGAAATTTCACTCAATTCAAAACTTGATATTTATCTCAATTTAATCTTAAAGTTTCTTTAAATTCAAAAATCGAGTTTCCCTAGATTTAGACTTGAAATTTCCCTCAATTTGTTGATGTGACGGTTACAGAACCGATCTCTTTCGACTTTCTCACGAAAATCTCGTCAAGATCGTATCTGGCAGGAAGTGTCCCTAAATAAACCATTCGTGTCTCAAGTACCCCTTTAACGAAGACCGAGCTCTGGCTCGACTTAATGGAAAATGACAAAAAATGAGAGTGTGGCACTACGCAACTTCAGATAATGAACAGCCTACCCCCATTCATTTTAGGGGTATATAAAGCGCTTGCATTTCTCGGAGGCTAGTACTTTCGTAGTCACGAAACGTGTCGTGCTGAATTTCGTAAAGTCAATTTCTAGTGAGATCGGGCTGAAGTTCCCCTTCGAATCAACATTTACCATATAGATTCCGAAAGTCCGGATTAACATCTATTAAGTATTCATAAAGTTGCTTCGAGACCCCCGCATTGCCAGTGCGTCAAAACCGAGCATCTAGTTTACGTAATTGATTGAAATTCTAATTCTTTCAATCCATTTCTTTCGCGACATCTATACAATTGTAACACATATCTTTAACTAGAATATATTTGTGTTTATTGATGATTTCGTGTAAACTCACTAAACCCATTGTTATCGTCCATATATCCTAATCGAATGATTGAACGTTCCCACATGATACAATCTAACCGCTCGGGTTGTATCAATAATTAAATTATACTTGTTACGAGGCCCACTAACGATTTCTATCTAAGTCATCCAACCAGAGATTTATCCAACGTAGCGGCTCCCTGACAATCGCATCAGGTTCGTCTGCATCCTAGCAGCTCCCTGACAATCGTCTGCGTTTGACTCCATTCCTAGAAGCTCCCTGACAATCGTATCAGGTTCGTCCTCGCTGTCTTCCATCCTAGCGGCTTCCCAATTACGCATTGGGTTCGTCCGCTCTTTACTAACAAATTAAGATCTTATTGCTTGGGTACAAACTGGGACCACTCAAGCTGCTCGCGGCCCTGGCTCGTAACAATGTTATCCGTTAGATTTCGACGAGAAGATGCGAGAAATCCAAGTCTCGATCCTGTAGGATCAAAAATTACAAGTGTCTACAATTCAGCTATTTCCAGTGCTGTTCCATTTCAACTTTAAACACTTATAACTTTTTTGGAGAAACTTGGATTTCTCACATCTCCTCCTTCAAATCTACCGGATAACATACCAAAAAGACAAAAATTTCCGTCACGCAAACAAAAGAGCAGCCCAATAATGAACCATCTCAATTATCTTAGCTAAGATTGACAATTCTGCTGCGTCCAAGAGATATCGTACCGATCGCGGAACATACTTTTTACGATTCTCTATACGTTTAAAAAGATCCTCAAACTCTTTCCGTATTTCTCGAGGTAGTTCGAGCCCATATTCTTCATCTCTTTCTTCTACGTCCTTTTCTTCATTTATTTCCTTATCCCTGTCTTCACTCTCGTCTTCGTTCATATCTTTCAATATTCTCGACAATCTTCGTTCCTCCTCGCTGCACGCTGTAAAATAATTTTCAATATCTTCCACCGTTATCTCTTGATCTGAAGTTTGTGTCCAAGCTTGCTGCATCTCGGACACTATATTCCCTTCCTCTATTTCTTCCTCACTCCTCTCCACGCTCAGAATAATGTTCTTCCACGCTTCTTTAATATCATCGCACGTCAGATCCTCCCACGATTCACTGAAGATGTCCATGCCATCTTTAATCGTATACATTTTATAAAACTCCTCCACGCAGTATCCGAAAGCAACGAGCTGCTACGTTAATTTATATCGGAAGCACCTCTTCAATTTCTCAATTAACCCACGATCCCAATGGATCAAGGAACCATCAGCCGGTAAAAATCTCACCTCAAAATAGCCGTCGTGCTGATAGTTCCTCGGAAATCTGTGACTTGCGCGATCCTCAACAAGCAAAACCACTTTTCCCTCCAGCCTATTCTCTGACTGATACTTCGTAACCTCTTTTTTAAAGTAATTCTCAAACCAATTTACAAATAAAAACTGGTTCATCCGCGCGTTGGCTGGCGTTTTGAAAATAATGTTAACGCAATGTTTCAAAGCTTTCAGCTTTTTATAGTAGTGAATTACTACAGGCGTGATTTTATGAGCCCCGGTTGCGTTCGCGCATAATGCTAATGTCACTCTGTCTTTCCAAGGTTTCTCCAAGGTTTTCGCCGGCAGAGCTTTCCACAGCAACCCGCTCTCGTCCATGTTGTAGATATTTTCTGGATTGATCCCCTCTTCTTCGATGTACTTTTGAAAATCGCTGATAAACGAGTTTGTTTCGTCTTGGTCGTCGCTAGCATCTTCATCGTCGCACATGTGACCCAGTCGGATATAGTGACGTCTTTTAAACTCTCTTAGGAAGCCTAAACTGACTTTGGAGATGAATCCGGACTCCGCTTTCAATTCGGTTGCCTTTTCTTGAAGCATCGCGTTCGATACTTCGTGGCCCACAGCTCGCATTTCTGCGAACCACTCGAACAAACGTTGATCCAATTCTTCGTAGGAAACCTCAGTTTCCGTAGATTCTCTCGACCTCTCTGCAGTTTTCCTTTGTTCGCGAAGTCGCTGATCTTCGCAGCGTGCTCTCGGATTCGACCGACTGTCCTCAGATGTACTTTGTACTTTTTAGCGATCTCCGTCATTGAGAATGTCTCCAAGTCCTTTAGGAGATCCATACGCTGTTGCATAGTCAACACGTGTCTTCTGCCGGTTGCCATTTTCATCACTTAAACTCGCGCTAACTGATGGAAAATTAAAAAAATACGAACTAATGTTACGAAATGGTTAATGCCCAGTAAACACGCGTGCTCGATTTCTGACAGACCGCTGCGCGTGCATAAGTGGCGCATTATGCTGGCAGAAAGACGAGCAGAATTCCGGCCGATCGGGCCGGGATTCTGCCCGTTTCCAGGATTGCGGGATTCGCGTTCTCATTTCTTGATAATACAAATAACACGGGGTTTTTCAGTAGTCAAAAACGCGAGATACAAATCGATAAAAGATCGATCTAAGGCGCTATCTCCCTCAAAAGTCGTATTTTTTCGTTTACGAGGCATTATTTGCATTATTCGGCAGCTCGTTTTTCTGCCAGCATAATGCTCTACTTATGCGCGCATAGCGGCACCTGGCAGGCCTGGTTTACTGGGTGAGAATCTTGGGTAAACTTTTAATGACGTAATCAGAGATTTTTGAATTTTTCCTAAGTTAGCCGGTAGATTTGGACGAGAAAATAAGAAAATCCAAATTTCGATCCTGGAGTTTAATCTTCGATCCTGTTGGTTCAAAGTTGAGGGATTTACAGGGTTTTTTACAGGTTAGCGCAGCCATGTTGTGTGTAATGAAAGTGGCGTGACGTTTACCGAGCGTAGCCGCTAGGTAAAACAAGCACGCGGTAATGCCGATAATTAGTGAAATTTCTCTCGATTTCATCTTGCAATTTCCCTCAACTTAAACTTAACATTTTCCTGAATTCAATACTTGAAATTTCCCTTTAAATTTTGAAATTTCCCTCAACTTAAACTTAACATTTTCCTGAATTCAATACTTGAAATTTTCCTTTAAATTTTGAAATTTCCCTCAATTTAATCTTGAAATTTTCCGCATTTTAAACTTGAAATTTCTCTCAATTTAAACTTGAAATTTCCCCCGATTCAAACTTAAAATTTCCCTAAATTTAATTTCTCTCAATTTAAACTTCAAAAGGTATAGCCGGATAAGATAGTCGAAAATGCCCTTGAACCGAATTGTATCGACGATGGGTCATTCAATAGGGCACCAAGAAAAAACATGCTGTGCAAAATTTCAACCCTATATCTCGATCGGAAGGGTAGTTATGGGGTAAAATCGAAAAATCAGTTTCTGGCCTAGTTAATGATGTTTAAAAATT
The DNA here is from genome assembly GCA_028455795.1 of Lasioglossum marginatum. Lineage (NCBI taxonomy): Eukaryota > Metazoa > Arthropoda > Insecta > Hymenoptera > Halictidae > Lasioglossum > Lasioglossum marginatum. The sequence continues at coordinate 23,904 of CM052249.1, forward strand.
CTGAGAAAAATCTGACACATGTCAAGAACCCAAATACATACTTTGCAATTGGTTTCAGATTTTTAAAGTGAAAATCCTGTTTGTAAAATATCAAAAACCTCAAAAAATCGAAAAAATGCAGATTTCACATGGTAAGTCTAGAGTGACAAGAGTTATATTTTTATAGTACCGATATATTGTTATAGTTAATGCTCATGAATTTTTTCAGATTTTTTGGTTTGGTACGCCGTTGTTAAAAAAAATAAAACCGATTTTTTCGATGTTTCTTCCGCGAAGGACTAAGCTAACCTTAAAATTGTGACGTTCTATTAATTGTAAAGGACGCGGTCTTGATTGACCAAAAAATGGATATTGAAAAATGGAATGATTGCAAGAGCGAGACTGGATCGCTGGATGAACGGTTTGAAAGATGGAATGAACGAATGGTTGAGAGTAACTGAAGAATTTGAATTGGAATAAGTGAAGGAAATTGAATGGGTTAATATCCGGAATTTACAATAAATAAACTGTGTATTTGCACTGATAATTACAAGAGTTTGTCGATGAAAGAATAATGTACAGAAAGATGTATGAAAGAGATGAAATAAAAAGAATATCGATCGCTTAGAATGACTTGAACTGACGTTTCGCAGCTGATTGCTTTGAACGGAGAGAGAAGAAAACGGTTTTCTCTCTCTTTTATTATCTCGATCCTTCTGGAAGTTCGTCACGCACCGGTGGGCCCGGCTGGGCGTTCGAGAACATTCTAGAAGGATCGAGAATGAGTTTAACCAATCACGTGCTTGGGATGGTGCCCGCGTAAACCTCGACAACATACACCAAGCACGTGTGGTCTGGCGGGATCGCGTCGGCTGTTGCTGATGTAACATGACGCTCGAGCGCGCTAGTCTTGAACATTAATTCTGTAAATCCATCAAGCACTGATAAATCTTAAACATTTCCCAAAAATAATTGAACAATGAAATCAGCTTGATTAGTATTTTTACTATGTCGGCGCATTACATCTGAAAGTGTTAACCATATTCCTAACAGCTCGGTTGGCTGAGCGCCTTAGGCATTTGACTGTAGACCTGCTTATACTAGGTTCGCGCCCGGCATACGTCTACTTTTTTTTTATTTGATCAATTCTTTTTTTTATGTCTAACTATACAGGGTGGTCCGCTTAAATAAGGCCACCTAAATATCTCTTCAGGTTATCGTGATGCAAAAAATATTTGTTACGTAATGTGCATGGTGTCAATGGACCAAATATCTGGCAAGAATATTTGTGTCCGAAGGTCATTTTTTCAAGAGTTATCAAGGTCATCAATGTTTTTTGATAAATAACTAAATTTTTTTTGTATTGCATCGTGTAAATGGTCGAAAAATACATTCAGATATGTATAATAACATGACCTTGAAATGACCTTGATCTTTTAGGTCAGGTGCTTCATGCCTAGCGATCAAGGAATATGCCGACTTTGCGGCATGTTCAAAGGCGGCTTGCCGCGAAATGCGCGAAACGCGAAACGCGAGAACTCATTCCGCAAAATTAGAAACATGTAAAACATTTTAATCTGTATGATAATTACAATAATTATGTTTGTTTTATAGAATATTGAAGTGCAAACAATAAAAATCGTTTAGTTTATAAATACATATAAAAAAAAAACAAAAAAAGAAAGTTGAGTTGAGGAGGATTCGAACTCGAACCCTCCGGAGCATCGAGCAGAACCTCTGACACCGTGATCATACAACATACTTGTGAGAAGCTTCTCCTTTCTGTTACTTGACAGCAACAAACTAGCTTTACACGTATTTTTCTTCTTCAATGTAAGCTATTTCCTAAACTATAATTGTTTAGACTTCCAACTGTAATCATATATTAGAAGATTTAGTCGCATTTTTACATGTATCAGCTTTTCCATACACGTGCCGACTTCCCGTTCCCGCTCCCATTACTAGCCACCGCAAGGGGACTCGGTCGCTGCGCCGTTACTGATCAAACCGAGCGTTCGCCGGCATACTTTATTTTTTTTGACACTGTTCCCTGGACACTGGACACTTCTGAGATTTTTATACAAAATAGGTTAGCATCATAGCAATATTTTAGAATTTTTTGGTAGGTGGTGGTAAATTAATTAATTATTTTCAACTATAAATAATTAGCAAAAAATTCTGAAAAAAATCTGAAATATAGAGTGTATCTATATCTGTTCAGATTTGAACTTCGCGCCGATTTGCGTATATGCAGCGCGTGTATGCCGCGAGTCGCTCGACTAGTTCATGTAAACAGAACCGTAATTCGCGGATTACCGCGTGACAAACATACGCGAACCAATAATTCGGCAGGTTCTATCCCCTCTTTTGTTCCTAAGCGACACGATGTCCGTACGTTACGAACTCGTCTCGCACTCAGTTCGCTCTAGCTCTGATAGCAACCACATGTATTTTGAATCATAACCTTTATACCGCCATTGAGCACATATATATCTGGGATCATTAAATGATAAACCACCGGTTTGTCATAGAAGTTTTACAAGATGTAAAGAACGCTTCAACGGCTGTCATGATTACATGAAAGTCAGTGCATTCATCGCCGTTATCTCGATATTTAAAGATATCGAAAATATCAGCGATGAAAACGCATTGAAGGGACTTCCACTGCTCTTCGAGGGACACGCAGCTGTCTGGTGGCGGGGTGTGCGAAAATCCGTATTATCATGGAAGGATGCCTTGGAGACA
>CM052249.1:27127-44366 GCA_028455795.1 Lasioglossum marginatum
TTTTTTTGTGGTAACATTGATAAACACGCAACTGCCTCGGCCGGCTCGGCCCCCCCCCACTCTGACATACCACCGGCTCCTTACGTTGCTTCTACTGCGCACGCGCTACACACAAGCATACCTCTAATCTGTCTGTGTGAGCTGCCTATTCGACTTGATGCGTCCCTTCGAAATTCACGTTTTACCGAAGTTTCGAATGCATGGGTTGCAATATGGAGCACTGGTAGCGCGTTCGATTTCCGGCGTGGCGCGGCGCGGTGCACATTTTGCTATAACTTTTGATCTAAAAAAGATATCGAAGCGAAATTTGGACTAAAATTTTTTTTAAAAACCGGGTTTAATGGTCCATTCTAAAATATATTTAGTATTTTTTAAACAATGTTTTTTTGTTGACCTTTAAGGTATAGCTGGTGATGGTCCAGAGGGCCCGTAACACAAATTGATGTTTAGTCTCAAACCATGCTCAATAAACAATTACGAAAAAATTCATGAATATTCTACATAATAGCACAGGTGACTGAGATTTTTTTCAGATTTTTCGGATTATGCAAACATGTTTAAAAAAACTGAAAATCTCCAAACATTCGAAGAAAATGCATATTTCGTATTGAAGTTTTCGAGATACCAGTTTTATAAAAATTCAGTAGTCAGATATTATTGAAGCAATGGTCCTTAATTTTTTGCAGAATTTTTTAGAGATTGCATAGTCGTTGAAAAAAAACAACTATCCGGCTGGGAATCTTCTGGCCCCGATTCGAATCCCGCACCTAATAATTTTTTTTCAGTAAATACTTATTGCAACGGGTTTTAATGAAAAGTTTAACCAATAACATTTTTTAATTATCTACATTTATTTTCAACTTAAATGATTGATGCAGTTCGCGCTGTCGACTTTTGCCACTTTCTGTAATTAAAAAAAATCGTGTGCGTGGAGTCCACGCGCGACAAAAGTGAAACTTTTTGCTCATTACGTATAGATAGAGATAAATTACTAGTATTTTTTTTATTGAACAAGAGATATCAAATGATCAAATGAAATTATTTTAAGGCATGATTTTAAATCACGATATCCAGCTGAATAAATAAGAGTGAGGAGGTAATATTAAATAAATACCAAAATGGGTAGTATATATATATTCTTTATTGTTCCCCTTAGGGTTACAATTCGCTTACACTTTCCTTCCTACTCGCTCGCCGCAAACATCGCATAAACAACGCAAGAAACGCAAAAAAAAACAAAAACAAACAACAAGTTCCCTTTCTCCCCTATCCTCCGCAGAAACATATACACCCCCCCTTCCCTAGCCGAGTGGACCCCCTCTTCCGGCCGCTCCTCACTCTCTCCCATCTTTCCCATTCTCTCCCTCATATTCACTCCTTCCACTCCTTTTCTCTCTCCATTCTTCTATCTTCCGCATCCACTCCTCCCCTCCCCCCTCATCACCTAGCATCTCCCTCACCACCTCCTGCCACCCTCTTTCCTCATCACCCCCATGATGAAAATGAAAATGCACACCTCCCATACATGTTCCCACGATTCATTCTTCTATCCACACACTCTACACGTTCTCGCATCCTCCTCCATCCAGTATTTTCCCCCTCTCATCCCATTCCCCAGCCTAAATCTAGCCACTCTCTGCCACCTTTTTTTTATCGTAGGAAAAATGCTTTGCGCATACCCCGCCCCTCTGGGGGAGAGACGGGGTTATGTGGGGCCCGCCTGTCCTGAAGGGCCAGGCCTACCTCCCCCCTAATGCCCCATTCCCGGGGGGAGAGAAGCTCCCCCATCAACTGCCTAAGCTATTTGGACCCCGTGCGGATCACCCACACGTGTCCCCCTTCCCTGGAGTCATACAGGCCCCATACATACATAGCCCCAGCTTGCACCGCCTACAGGCCCCCGGAGACCTCCTCCCTCGGCCGAGTCGGAGCCTTCCTCATCCGAGCGAGGTTACCGCTCACGGAAAGGAGGGGATCGAGGCGAGACCGGCTCGCGTCGACAGTTCCACCCCCGATTAAAACAATAAATAAATAAATATGTTAAAATATAAAAGTGTAGATATATATAAAAGTAAAAGAGTAAAACGAGAAAAGTGTACCGTAGTCAGAGTAATAAAATAAAATAAAATAAATGAATAAGGTCAACGGTCTAAAAACGGGGAGGGGGAAATAAATGGTACACTTAAGAGGGGAGGATATAGGAAGGTGTATAATAAATAAATAAATATGGTTAAAACCGGGGGGCAACCGTTCCGGCAATGTAGCTGGGAGGAGGGGGAGTAAAAAGTCCGCTCCCCACCAGCACAGTCGGCCCAACCCGGGGGGGGGGGGAGGGGGGTGCAGTGCACTACCCCCATGGCGACGGTGAGGGGGAAGCTACCTTACCCCACCGTCGCCGTTTCCTCTGCGGCCCCTAACAGGGGACCGTTGGCATCGCCGGAGACGTCCCCGTGAGTCTTACCTCCTGTCGGAGAGGGGGTCGGCCTCCCTCCCTCCCTCGCGCTTGACCTCCCGCTACTGACCATGTGGTCGACCATGGCCCGCAGCGAGAGGTCCGACCCTATAATTTCCCTAAGGACACGACGCGGCGCCGACCACGCTGGATAAAATTCCAGCGTATGCCGCGCCGTGTCCAGGGCCTCACCGAAGTGGTGGTACTTTGTCGTAGGCTCCTTCCCGATTTGGCACAGATACTCTCCGAAGCAGCCATGCCCGGAGAGCATCTGTGCCATTCGGTAGGTGACCCTCACCCGTCTCTCGCACCATTCTTCCAGAATGGGCGAGAGAGTCCGGACTATAGGCCGGTCCGAGTTGGCGGAAGCAATTTGCTCCCGCCACCGGACCAGCAAGTCCTGCCGGGCCTGGCGCCTGCGCACTTCGACCTGGTCTCCTGCAGGGTTCAGCTCCCCTCGGCGGATGGAGCAGGCTAACCGTATGGTCCAAACGGCCAGTCGACGCTGCAGCCTATTGGCAAGCTGCATATTGCGTCACTGGCCGATAACTGTTCGAACCACACGGGGGCTCCATATAGGAAAATGGAGCATAGAAAAGGCGTAACCGATCATCGGGCCCCCCGATATTGGGCAACAGCTGCCCAAGGGCGACTGCTACCCTCTCGGCTCGGGGGACCACACGGTCGAAGTGCCCTTCGAAGCGCCAGCGGCTGTCGAGGGTCAGGCCTCGGATACTTCATCTCGCCTTTCACCTCGAGGCGTCACCCACCCGTATCCGGGGGTGGCTACCGGCTCGGAGGCAATGTGTATAACTACATTGCCTCCGTTTTGCAGAAATCTCCAATCCCAACCTCGGATACAGCCGACGACAGAGGCCACAGCTGCCTCTGCCAGGCTCAAGGTCCTCCTCCAGGACTCCCCCTCGGTGACAACCAGGGTGTCGTCAGCGTAGCATATTATGCTGACGCCGAGAGGGAGTGTAGCCCGCAGCACCGCGTCAAAGGCTATAATCCGCAGGAGCGGGCCCCGACCAATCCCGCGGTGCATTTGTTCCCTCCGCATATATCCGCCCTGTGCCGGATATTCGAACCACCTGTCCCTCAGATAGTCCAGGATCAAAGCCCGGAGGTAATGGGGAACCTGGAAATAGTCCAGTGCTCCTACCATCTCGTCCCAGGGGAGGGTGTTGAAGGCGTTGGTGATATTGTAGGTGCTCTGTTCTCCCACTCCCATGTATGCAGAGTGGGGATCGGCGGAAGCCGTTGGAGACGCCGAGCTCCCGCTCTGTCTCGTGCGCTTCGTTATCCGAGCTGTACGGTTGTCCGACAAATCTGTGTTCCGATTCTTTCGTGTTCCTTCTTCCGATCGAACTTAACCACGACATGTGGTCGTGGCGGCGTGTAGGCGTCGTGAGAGAGTGAATTCTCTGTACTCTTCTTGTCTATCACCAACACGTGGGAGTCGCGTCCTACAACTGGAGACCCCGACAATTTTGTCGGGGCGAAGAAGCGGATTCCAGCGTTTCGCAGTGTCTGCGAAGGAGCGGATTCCAGCGTTTCGCAGTTTATATGCGAAGGAGCGTGCGGCGCAGTTCGCACACCACGTGCAGATTACTATTTAGCACGTGGCTCATGTCCATGAGCTACTCAGGAGCGGTGCTCTAAGCATTCATTCCGAGAGGAGATCCGAGGCCGACATTTTGTCGCAATGGCAGGCCGTCATCGTCCTCCCGAGAACGTGACCTGGATCCGCCATCTTGGCATTTTTCCTCGTGGGATCGAGACAGGATGATGATCTACTGGATTTTGCGTGAAGCCACCGACACCGGCGCCTTCCTTCGCTGCAGCCGTTCCTCGTCGTCGACGACGGATTCCAGGTGATTCCAGGAGGCAAAACAGCGACGGCGGCATGGGGCCGCCGGCAACGTGGGAATCTCCCAATGATGGTGTTTCCCTGGTGCTCAAGATTGTGACATGTGTTGGTGAAACGCGTTTTGTGCATTAAGTGCTCGCGTGCGCGCGTTGAAACCGTTCAAACGAAACATTTGCGTTAACGGTATTCGCCGTTTTGTGCATTTTGATTCGGCGCATGCCACATCATTCCGCGCTTACATGACCATTTGGCTATAATTATTGCGTGCGTCATACCGGAGTCCGTGATTTCGTTACGCGCGGGTGCCTTTTTCTTCCTCTGAGGTGCAATTTTCGCGCGTTCGAATCGGACCGCCATATTGCTTCGCGCGTTCGAATTGGTCCGCCATATCGCCTAGTGCGTGGTAGTTGTCCGTTATTTCAGCGCGTGTCTGTTCGGCGACCGCCATATTGGATCGCGCGTCGTGATTCTTGTAAATAGTTGCAATTTTGTTTTGCGATTCGTGCGCATTAGCGTTTTGCGTTCTTAGCGGTTTCAGCAGTTTGAGTCTCGCGTTCCGCGTTGTAAAGTTGAGGTTGTGCGTGGTGCGAGCTCGTGTTTTTTTTGCGTTTGCGAGTTGCGTTTTTGTTTACAGCTCAGAGTTGCGCGCAATTTCTTAGCTCGGTACGTGACCTTATTATTGTAACACGCCCGAGTATTATAGGGTTTACCTTTTTTCCTTTCCTCTGAGGCTGTTAGGCGTCCGAATATCCTTCAGATCAGCTCGCCGTCTTTATTCGCGCGTGTTTATATACGTTGTAGGGTGGTTTCCGTAGAGGTGAAAGTTTTTTTTTCTCTCTCCTGTTTGCATTTGCAAATTGCTTGGTGACAAGTTACATTTCTTTTATATATTGTCCGTTGGAATTCTGTTCAAGATGTCTACCGGAGGAAATGGTCAGGGACCTAGTGGAGGCAAGGGGCCGACACCTGGGGGAGGCGACGACTCAAACCATGTGGAGAGTTACCGCATCCCCAAGATGCCCCCATTTTACCATAATGATCTAATCTTATGGTTCGCACAAACGGAGGGTATGATGCGGGCAGCCCGCATCACCGCCGAAGCGACTATGGCCGATACCATTATGGCGGTAAAAGATTATGATGTCGCGACTTGCGTTAACGATCTGGTTTTATTGTTTCCACGTCCTCCGGACATATTCCAATAAATTAAACGACGCATCATAGCGACGTATGGTCCATCTGCGGAAACTAATCTCCGACGGTTATTGAAAGGGCAGGTATTGTCCGACGGCAAGCCGTCCCTTATTTTGAATTGCTTGCGAAATCTAAACGATGGCACCTGCGATGATGCTGTCGTACGTAGCGTTTTCTTTGACCACCTACCTCCTGGTCATCGTGCAATCCTTGCATCGACGGGGTTCACGGATCTAGATAAGTTAGCCGATGTGGCTGACAAAATAGCAGATTTTGCTGGTCCTTCTGACAGTTCTATCTCTGCTGTGGCTCGTCAAGCCTCGTTTTCCTGCGAAGCTCCAGCTTCACAGTCGTCGTCTTTATTCTCTATTAAGAAAGAGTTGAAGCGTATCTCGGCGGATCTCGCCAAGTTGCGTGTTGATGTAAATAAATTGCAAAGGCAGAGGTCACGCTCTGGAACGCCCGCGCGTCGCGGCCGTTCTAAATCGCGTGATCTTTCTACAGAGCCAAGGCTGTGCTGGGCACACAAGAAATATCCGAAGAACCCTACGTCGTGCAAGGCTTGGTGCGACAAATTTAGTACGTTCCAAGCTAAGAAAGCCTTCCGTGGCTGAGGCGGGTACGAAGGCTAATACATGTACTGCGTGATCGCACGTCAGGAACATTGTTCCTTATGGATACGGGCGCGGACCTATCACTGGTTCCGGCCAGTTCGTTAATTCGTAGTAATCCATCAGGATTGAAATTGATTGCGGCGAATAATACGTCCATTGACACATTCGGCGAATCCTTTAGGTCATTAGATCTCGGTCTTCGTCGACCAATTAATTGGAATTTTTGTATTGCCGCGGTGCCACACGCGATTATTGGGGCGGATCTACTAAAACACCTTGTTGGTCGATCTTCGTTTGAAGCGACTTGTAAACCCGCAGACAAATGTTTTCGCGATGGCCTTCTCGCGACATGCTTCCTGTCATTCCATTGGCACAGTTGTGCCTGAGTCGCGGTTCTCAAAAATCCTGCTGGATTTCCCTGAGATGTCTGGAGCGTCTAAGCTCGCACCGTCTAACAAGGCGGATGTTTTCCACCATATTTTGACAACCGGCCCTCCGGTATCTGAAAGACCGCGGAAAAATTGAAAGCCGCAAAGGAAGAGTTTAGGACACTGATGGCGGCGGACATTTGTCGTCCTTCTTCCAGTCCGTGGGCCAGTTCCATTCATATGATGTTGAAAAAAGATGGGACTTGGCGTATCTGTGGGGACTATAGAGGTCTGAACAGGGTAACCTTCTCTGACAAGTACCCCACTCCTCACATTCATGATTTCTCTTCAAATTTATATGGCAAGAAGATTTTTTCATCTTTGGATCTTCACAAAGCCTACAATCAAGTCCCTATGGCCCCTGAAGATGTTGAAAAGACGGCGGTGACCACACCCTTCGGGTTGTTTGAATTTTTATTCATGACTTTCGGTCTTAAAAATGTTTTCTCAATCGGGTACTAGGGGACCTTGATTTTGTCTTTATCTATATTGACGACATACTGATTGCATCCTGCTCTGAGGAGGAGCATGAGAATCACATTTGTTTGGTTTTTTAAAGGCTCCAAGAGCATTGTTTACGCATCAACCCGAGTAAGTGTGTATTCGGTGTTGAAGAGATAGAATTTCTCGGATATATGATTAATTCTGCAAGGTAGAGTCTATCCTTCAGTTTCCTGAACCCAAGTAGGTGATGGATTTACGCCAGTTCTTGGGTATGACGAATTTCTATAGGAGGAATATTCCTCATGTAGCGGATCTGCAGGCGCCGCTGAATGAATTCCTTCGGGATTCTAAGAAGAATGACACTAGGGAGATACCCTGGACGGATGTCGCGAGGTAGGCTTTCGCGAAAACTAAGGAAGCCCTTGCCAAGGCGACCCTATTAGTACATCCGCGGTTAGGGGCAGAGCTCCGAATTGTTTCAGATGCGTTCGACTTTGCAATGGGCGCGGCTCTGGAGCAGCAGGGGACAAATTCTCTGTGGGAACCCCTCGCCTTCTTCTCTCAAAAGTTTTCTCCGGCGCAAGCCAAATACAGCGCCTATGATAAAGAACTGACAGCCATCTTTGAGGCCGTAAGGCATTTTCGGCACTTTGTGGAAGGTCGAGATTTCTCGGTCCTTACCGACCACAAGCCGTTGACTTATGCATTTCAGCAACGCCCTGAGAAAGCTTCTCCGAGACAGTCTTGTCAGCTATCTTATATAGCGCAATTTATGACGACGATCCGGTACATTCCGGGTCCGGAAAATGTCGCCGCCGACACTTTGTCGAGAGTATCTGCTCTCATGTTACCCCTCGAGATCACTCTCAGCAGCTCAAGCTCATTTGCAGTTCGCCAGACTTTCCTCTCAAGTTAAGGAAGTTATTATGGGGTCTGGAGCATGTCGCAATTCAATGCGAGATCTCCGGTGAAGCGATTCGCCCGTACATTCCTGGCGCGCTTCGCAGGTCGGTCTTTGACCTGTTTCACAACCCCACCCATCCGGGGGCAAGGGTAATGGATCGTCTGATTCGTCAAAGGTATGTCTGGCCAAATATGACTAAAGACATAGCAGTGTGGTGCAAAAATGCATCAAATATCAGCAGTCCAAAGTGACTCGACATTGTCGTTATCTCCCTGAGAATTTTGTTGCTCCTGATGGACGGTTTGATCATGTTCACATGGACATTATCGGTCCTCTACCATCAGAAGATTTTTTGTATTGCCTAACCCTTATAGATCGCTTTTCGCGATGGGTAGAAGCAGTTCCCTTACGGGACACTAAAGCAATGAATGTTGCCAGGGCATTTTTTGAAGCCGCAGGTTTCGCGTTATGGCGCGCCTAAGGTGTTAACCACCGACCAGGGGGCGCAGTTCGCGCTTGTTCACAGCGTTATTATCGCTGATAGGTTGCGATCGTATCAGGACTTCCCCTTATCATCCCGCATCGAATGGCATGATAGAGCGGTGGCACCGCGTGTTTAAATCTGCGATTATGTGCCACACAGGCAAGGAATGGTCACGTGTGCTTCCTAACGTTCTGTTAGGACTCCGCACGCATGTGCGAGCGGACGTTGGCGCGTCCCCGGCGGAATTTTTGTTCGGGACAACCCTACGATTGCCAGGGGAATTCTTCCTGTATGAAGATTATGCGCCAGATCCGAATGTGTTCTTGGAAGAATTCAAGAAATATATGCGTGACTTGCGTCCGGTGCCCGTAGTGCACAATTGCAATACGCGAGCGTTCGTTTTTAAGGATATGCAAACATGCATCCATGTGTTTTTGCGCCGTATGGCGAAGAGGTCTCTGCAACAGCCGTATTCCGGTCCTCACAAAATTGTAAAGCGAATCAACGAGCTTTTATTCACTGTTGAGGTCAACGGTGCAGGAAAGACTATATCAACAGAGCTCTTGAAACCGGCATTCTTTTTACCGGACTCTCCGGAAAGCGAAGTGCCTGGCAATGCACTGTCTGTGCCCGACCGTTCAGGTCAGAAACGTCCACCATTGAGGACGTATTCTAGGAAGACTGTAACATTGTCAACGGACTTGCGGGCAGGACCATGAGTGACATGTTTTGCAATTTTTCCATAGACGTGCGTAAATCACCATTGGTGACACATGTTCTGTCGCGCTTTGCGCATGCTTGTATGCGTGTATTGCACACTTTGCGTGCATTTGCGCGTGTAGCGCATACTGCATATCCTGCGTGTTCTGTGCGTGTAGCGTAAGCGGCACAGTTTATATTGTGCACGCGATTGAATGATTCGCCATTGCGGGCGGGTCATATACTGTTCGCCCGTTGAGGCATACAAGAAATAATTCATAGTTGCTAGGTGCGCCCAGAGCACTAGCTGGTGACTCCATGGTGACATGGAGGTGATCTGACAAACTCTCCCAGTCTATGGCCACCCGCCAGGCGGACACATGGCGTACGGCGGCGGGGGTGGCCCACGTTAAGTCAACTATAGACCACCCATTCCACCGCACGCATGTTGCAACGGAGCCCCGGTTCACCAGCCGGAGCTCCATGCCCCCTGTCCAAACCTCGAGTACCTCGCCGCGAGGGGTGGTCCTGGGGTTACCCCACGTGATTGACTTCGAATTGAAGTCCCCCAGGACCAACATAGGACCGGCTAAGTATGGCGTTATCATGAACTTTAGCCGGTCCAAAAACCTCTCAAATTCGGCGAGGACATAGTTGGGCGAGACGTAGCATCCCTCAACCAGAAACCTTCCCCATCTAATTAAGATCATTCCTCGGCCCCGTTCGACCACGGTACCGGGGGGAAACGCACCACCACTACGGTGCCATATGGTCACGGAGCCTTCTATGTCCCCCACCCAAGGGGGGGGGTGGAAGGGACAACGAAGGGCTCCGTGACAACAGCCAGCCCAACCTGCCTCTCCGCTAGGCCATGGACAAACAGGTCTTGGGCCCGGCGGGAGTGATTCAGGTTGGCCAGCACAACCGGAAACGTCTGGGGCATTATGTCGTAGACACTCCCGGTTCGGCCAACCTATCTCGGGCTGGCTGTGGAGGGTCAACCTCCATTTCATTTTCAGCGGGGGCGGGGAGTAGCGTTCTTCTTTCCTCCCCTTCCGCCGCCGGATCGCTAGGGTGTTCCTCCCTAGCTTTCCGGCCCTTTCTCTTCGCCGGCGGATAGCAACCGGCGCTACCCGCCTTGTGCCCGGTTACACACGCCATATTGAATATTCTGTGCAAGGTGGAATCTCTCCTTCTTCCGCGCGGAGCTGCGCGCGCATGCGCTTCCTTCAACGTACATATTTGAAGTATCCTAGCTGATTCGATGTAGCGCACGAAATTACTCATATTTCAACAACTACCCATTTTGGTAGGAGAACTAGAGTGGATGAAAGAATAAGAATGAAAGAGTGGGACGAGCATTTCAGGGGTCTGCTGGGGAGGGGGGAGGAATGGAGGGTGAGGAAGGGAGGAGAAGGTGGAAGGAGGGTTGACGGGGAGAAGGATATAGAAAAAAGTGAGATTTTATGTTGTCCGATTTGTTTAAAAATCGATTTTGCAACCAAAAATTTTGAAAAAAATCTGTCGTATATGCTATTAGGTAGAATATTCATGAATTTTTTCGTAATTTTCTGTTGAACATAATGGGACTAAAAATCAATTTGGATGGGCACTTTTGATCATCTTATCCGGCTATACCTTAAGAATCAACGAAAAAAACATTATTTAGAAAATACAAAATATATTTCTGTTTACATCATTAAACCCGATTTTTCAGAAAAAATTTAGTCCAAATTTCTCATTGATATCTTTTTTAGATCAAAAGTTATAGCAAAATGTTCGCCGCGCTGCGCCGGGATTCAAGTGCGCGCTGTCTCCAGATTTCGATTTTCCGTCGCAAGCGTTCGAAACTTTGGAAACGTGAAAATCGGAGGAACGCATCGGCGTCGATCAGTCGAGTAGATAGTTCACACGGACAGAGTCGAGAGGTATGCTTGCGTTCGCAGTCGAACAGGCACCAACACGGGCAGCGCGGTCGACAATACGTGAGGGCGTCAGGAATGGGGAAACCAGCGCCTCGGGGGAGCGGTCCACGGCCCACGAATATCCCAACACTGGCTTAGAGGGTTCCCTTTCCATACGCCCGAGCTGGGTTTCGGCTTGCGAGCTGGCGAGCGACTCGCGAGGCGCTCTTTGCGGCACAAGATGGGAATGCCTGATTCTGGAGTAGTATCAAATTTCGTTTTTAGTTCTTTTAGTAATATCAAATTATGTAAAAAACCGTATTGAAAAAAATTGAGGACAATTGCTTCAATAATATCTGACTACTGAATTTTTATAAAACTGGTATCTAGAAAACTTCAATGCGAAATATGCATTTTCTTCGAATGTTTGGAAATGTTCAATTTTGTTAAACATGTTTGCATAATGCGGAAAATCTGAACAATCTCAGTTTTTCAATAGTCAAAAGCGCTAGATAAAAGCCCTCAAAATAAGTCCTATTTTTACGTTTACGAGGCGTAATTTGCATTATTTGGCAGAGTAATTTGCATGACTCGGAAGCATACAGCTGCGCATGTAGTTATTTTCATCATGCTACATGCTGCCGATTAATTACGCCTCGTAAACGTAAAAATAGGACTTCTGACGGCGATCGCGGCCTAGATTGATCTTTTATCTAGCGCTTTCGACTACCGAAAAACACCATCTCTCCATTATCGAGAAATGAGAAAGCGCATACCGCACTCCTGCAATCCTGGAAACGCGAGTCTTATAATAATTTAATATAGTCTTATTGTAATTTAATATACTATGTATTTACATATAATGCGTACATGTAGTATATAATATATAAACTTTTGAACTCTTCCGGAACTTTCCTACCAGTAAACTAATTATTATTTGTACATATTATGGTATAAGAATTAATTTTTTATTCAAAAATTTTGGCGCCTCTCCTGCTAAAAGTCGGCGCCTTCCAGGTTGAAAATCGCTGACGTAACCCACAATCTTACGAAAATGCATACATTGGCTTTGTCAGCCTTTCACTGTGGCATACATATGTATCAGCCTAACGCTTCAATTTAGTTTTTCAGTAACGCATTAGTCCTCCTGACTAGGCGCCATCTCGTCTAAACTAGCTGAACTAAAATTAGCTCAAGCCATGCTCTAGACTCCGTCTTGATGAACGTAATATGGGGAAATTCTGCTATGTGAATGCAATCACGGGAATCGGCTTTTTGTCCTTATTTGTGCAGATTTTGGGCTGGGTTGGGGCTCATTCTAAAGAGGAAGGTTAAATACAACCCGCTCTGGTCATGATTTAACGAGAAAAGTCTTTTAGAGACAGAAAAATACATTGGAATCTGCGGATGTTTTCTCAATTTTTTTCCTACTTTGGACACTCATATTATTAGATGTAAACATAATCTCGTTAAATCATGACCAGAGCGGGCTGTATTTAACCTTCCTCTTTAGAATGAACCTTTGTGCAGCTCAAAATATGCATTAGATTCTAGTTCCTTTCTAGTTATTTCACAGGGTACCCCCTTAAGGGTGGTGGCATTGTAGAAATAGTAGTTACCAGGATAGATAAATGAATGCTATGAGAGCTTACACCTCTCGATACTAGTAAAGAATGACGAGGACCACCATTGCTCGATGGACGAAAGATGGACCCTTTATTCAGGGGGAAAACAGAACACTAAACTACGCAGCCACATGTAGTGA
The DNA here is from genome assembly GCA_028455795.1 of Lasioglossum marginatum. Taxonomy (NCBI): domain Eukaryota; kingdom Metazoa; phylum Arthropoda; class Insecta; order Hymenoptera; family Halictidae; genus Lasioglossum; species Lasioglossum marginatum. Next base: position 39,889 of record CM052249.1, read on the forward strand.
GAAACTTAAGACATTAAGAAACATAAAGTGCGTCCATACTGCATGGAAGCAGAGAGTAAATGAGAGTGCTCACGCCCGGGTTTTGGCCGTGCCACTATTGGCTGCACATCAACTCACAGTCCTGACAAGAACCTACATCAACTCGCACTCCGGACAAGAATCTATATCGACTCGCAGTCCGGTTGGAACCTACATCGACTCTCAGTGACTCTCAGTCCGGACAACATCATTTTTGGCCTTGATCAGAATAAAAAGTTTATATTGATTGATTCGCAGCACCCGTATTATATATCCCCTTTCGTATCAAACAATTTTTATCTGAATATGTTCTCTAAGTTCAGTCTCTCTCTCTTTCATGAAATTAAGGAAATATCATGTATTAAAATAACTGCAGAAAATAATTATTTAGTAAGGTCAAATAAAAGGAAGGATTACACATCATACTCAACAAAAAAGATCGAACAACTTTAGCTCTACTTCCAACAAACTAGAAAATGCTACATATAAGGTACTATCAGGTACTATTTATAATTTCTTAGGACTTTTAGAAATTATGTTCAGTTTGGAAGTCGGAATTTAACTATGGAATGGGAAATAAGAGAAACGCGAAACATTTCATTCTTTCGTAAATATTCGTGTGCCGTTTGATAATCAATTGATTCCATATGTTCATTTGCTTCCACCCGACAAAAGTACTAATTACAATTGGTTTCTCCAAAACGAACATTTTGCTATTTTCCTGTGTAACTGAAATAATTTTTGAAATCATTCATATTTTCAAAGTAATCCTCCGCGTCCAGGCTTTGTCAACGACAATCTTTCAACAATAATGCTATGTAGCACATTACAGCGAGTCAAAGTATCCGTTCCCCAGAGCCGCTGGTTTCCTCTTCCCTGCCCCCCCTCGTGTTGCCGATCACGCTGCCCGTGCCATCCCGTTGGTGCCTGCGCGCGCTCCACACACAAGCGTGTCTCTGCTCTGTCCGTGTGAACTACCTCTCGACTGATTGACACCGATGCGTTCCTTCGATTTTCACGTTACCGAAGCTTCGAACGCCTGACAAGGAGAAAGCAAGGTCTTCGGGTCACCGATTCAGTGTATACTTATAGATCTCGATCTCCCTTTTACGAATATATACCATTATAGGGGCAAAGACTCAATAATTGTTGAGATATTCATAAAGAAAGTTTTATTAGTACTTAAATCCGTTATTGTAAAGAAAGTGTACAACACATAGTGTTCTGGTACAGTAGCAACGTACTAGACTCGCACCTGGTGGGTTAAAGTTCGATTCTCATCTGGGGAAAAACATTTTTTTACTTATTTATTATATTATATTTATTCGCTGTGTAACAGAAGGATTACGATACGATGGAGTAAGTTTTGGTGACAGACAATGAGAGTAAATAATTCATGCCTCCTTATAAGTAGATGCAATTTGCAACGGAGGTCCGACAACTATTGTACAGTGAATTTACGGAACCGGACATATTTTGCAATCATTGTTCATATTATCCAATCCATTTTGAACGAGACAATGCGATTTGCAGTGTCCCTTTCTTTACTATTTACTCTCATTGTCTGTCACCAAAACTTACTCCATCGACAATTAAAAAAATAGAATGTATGTATGTATAATCAGAAAAATTTTGATCAGAGAAATATTACAAATATGATGGTAAAAGTCTCATAAAAGATTAATTAAAAATGAAAAAGTGTCGTCATTGCATTACTGTTGCCTCTCCGATGTATTTATCTGACCTATACATAACGACCATACACCTGTATATAATCTGAATTATATCGTGTTTGGTATCATTTTAATCAGAAAAAATGTCACAAATCTATTAGCAGAAGTCTCATCAAAAAATAAGTAATAATAAAAAAGTTATTCCTTGGTAATACATTGTAAGGACGCGCGAGTCTTTGAACTGTGTCGCCGACTGCGACTCTCTGCGTCTCTTTCTTTCCCATACGCTATCCTTCCTCGCGCCCAAAACTTTAATTGTCTATTACACAAGTAAATATCATCGGAATTATATCATATTTGGTACGATTTTTATTTAAAAAATGTCACAAATATGGTCATCGAAGTCCCATTAATATTAAATAATTATTTTCTGCAGTTATTTTAATACATGATATTTCCTTAATTTCATGAAAGAGAGAGAGACTGAACTTGGAGAACATATTCAGATAAAAATTGTTTGATACGAAAGGGGATATATAATACGGGTGCTGCGAATCAATCAATATAAACTTTTTATTCTGATCAAGGCCAAAAATAATATTGTCCGGACTGAGAGCCACTGAGAGTCGATGTAGGTTCTTATACGGACTGCGAGTCGATGTAGATTCTTGTCCGGAGTGCGAGTTGATGTAGAAGCTGAACCAGGCTAAGCACTAGAGTAGGGGGCAGCACCATAACGGGCACGGCCAAAACCCGGGCGTGAGCACTCTCATTTACTCTCTGATGGAAGTCACGGGGCGATGGAAGAAGGGGCGGGTCTCGGCGTGCCAGCCGGCTTCCGCCGAGTCCCCACTCTTGACTGCTCAGGAGTGGGGGAACGCAGTCCTCACACCATCGGTATAGTGCTGCCCCCACGAATAATCCTAGCCTAGATCAGATCCCACACCGACGGCAGAGCGGATTTCTCCCTTCCATGCCAGAGAGGATCAGATCTCGCATCATTTTTAAGAAAGAGAAATTAATAGTTTTAAAAACAATCTCTCTTTCTCTCTCTTCTCCTTCTACTTCTAGATTTAATATACAACTTGGAGAGAAGTTCCCGAGAGCTAGAACACATTTTTCTCTCAAATTAATTTATATTTTGCCAGATTTTGCGTAGTTTTTTGCAAAACTTGGCATGAAAATATAAATTAATTTAATATTTAGCAAAGGATAGATTACACTCTAGTTGTATGACATAATTTAAACCGTTTAATCAATTTGATTGCTGGTAATTATGCTAATCGTGAATGTAGTTGAATTACACTGTAATTGAAAGTTAATGTATTTGGAGTGCAATGTAATTGAAGTAGAATGTAATGGAATTATTCAGAACCAGACTTCGGAAACTGTTTAATATCGATTTCGGCTCCTAAAATAGTTATGAAGAACTTTTATTTCGACAAACTGTTTTACGAATAAGAACCGAAAGGGTTTTTCAGGATAAGCATGGTCCAGCGGCTCTCACGACAATTTTTATGGATATCGTGTGCAAAATCCAATGCTTTTAGGTTGAAAGAAACGAAAATTCTTGAACTTGCATCGTGCATTTCATATATTTAATTGTTTACAATTGTAAGCAAATTATGAACTGTAAAAAAAAATTTATTTTTTTTAGGGGTGGGGGTTGCTGTGTTAAAGATTGACGATGTACCGGGTGAGTTGTTTCCATTATTTATTTCTTATTCTTTTCGTTACTTCGCATTTTGAATAATATAAACCGTATTATAAATAATAGTGATGGCCACAGTAATCTCAGAATCACGATTACGGTCATGATTTCGTAATCTTGAGTGAATTTGCTCATTGTCATCCTAATTCTTCGTTTATCATACAAGATATTCTTACCAAAGGTACCATCAATCTTATTGGTACTTACTGTGGAGTTTGAAGCCTCTTTGATAATAGAGCGCTTTTGGCGTGGAGATAGTTTAGGTTTAGGTGGTCGTCCTGGCACCTTTGTCTTGTCATGCGTTTTTGAACACGCCAGAAAATTTCGAATAACGTGATTCGATCGGAATTTTTCAAAATCAGTCAACTCATTAGACTTTCCCATTGTCGTGATGTTGTCTCGATCATTATTCAAAACATGTGTCCGGCAAGGGACAATTATCGGCCAGGAGATACCATTCTTTGATTTCTGTCGAAGAAGACAGCGAAGTTCGAGAGACCTCGATTGCTGAAAAGTGACATAAACATAACTAATCCAATAACAAAAAAAGAATTTACTATAATCACGTGAAAGCTCTCTTGAAACCATGCTATATTTGATACAAACATCTTCGATCGGACTGTTGATAACAGAGTAATCACTATTGATCACGATTTGTGGTTCACTCTGTATAAAGGATGTTAGACATATACAAATGTTTATCCTCTAGGTTGTACTAACTTATTAAAATAAAGCATACTGTTAGCGCGAACGCGTAACAGAAAGTTATTTGTATTTCGCGCTCTATTCTTATATGTTATGTTTGTCCGTCACCTGAGATCGCTCTATTTAAATGTATACAGGATGTATCCGTTAAGTTATGTCACCATTTTTTAGGCATTTCCAGTAGTGCAATTAAAAAATGTTTTAGACAAAAGTTTCTCAGTACTTGGTGAGCTATATGTTCGCATATTCTTATATCTGAAAAAATGTTTTTTACGTAAAAAAGTAAAGGTCACCTTGACTTTTTTAAATGGCACCATATGTTTTGGACATCATAGGATTGTTTCTGACGTCGAGACGAATTTAATAGTGTA
>CM052249.1:44466-57070 GCA_028455795.1 Lasioglossum marginatum
TTTTACGTAAAAAGCATTTTTACGTAAAAAAGTAAAGGTCACCTTGACTTTTTTAAATGGCACCATATGTTTTGGACATCATAGGATTGTTTCTGACGTCGAGACGAATTTAATAGTGTATTACACTATGACCTTGAAATGACCTCAGACTTAAAAATTTTGTGCAAACGTAATTTTAATGAAAAATTATTTCTTACAATATAAATCAAGTTACATCAGATGTTCGAACTGCAATCCATCTTCTACGATACAGAGATCCGTTCTTTGTATTAGATTTTTCGTTGTCGCCATAATTAGGGCGTCTAGTAGGCAACTTTATAATGTCGAAAAATTTAAACAATCTTTTATTACGTCTGTTTCGGTGGGGGGCCAGAGTGATTTAAATTTTGAAAAAAAGGGGTTATATTCATTGAAGTTTCCCCATTAAACTGAGCCCTTGAAAAGACTGGCGATTTAAAAATTGGCGTTACAATGAGCTGGTAAAGGACGCCGTGTACCTGTACCTGTACGCCTGTACCTCCGTTTCAGGTAGAGGCGAGTCGAGCGCACCGCTATTATGGTCCGTTGACTACATCGCAGGTCTCGGGAAAATACTAGCAGACTATACACGACTAAATGACCCTATTTATATCTTGAGAACAATATTAGTAACCACTCTTGGCCAACGACACCTTTTTGATGAAAAGTTAAAAATACTCGAAACCCTCATCGGTTTCAATGGAATAAAATCATTAAGCCGAAAAAAAGGAATAAAATACGTATTGACCTATTAAATTCCATGTGCGTAGTGCACGCATCCCTCAAAGCTACTCTAGTCGCACCATGTCTATCGATAATAGCATTTATCTTGAATGTCCTCAAGCAGAATTGGGCAAAATATGTATTTAGATACAAATTTCGAATCACGAATAATAGATACAAAATTTTTAATTAGTTACTCGAAGATTCAGATACAAAAGTATCCAACTTTTAATTAGATACTTTTGTATCCGAAGCTTCAGATACATTTGTAACTATTATCTGTAGTTATTTTTCGGATCCTTTCGGATCCTTCCGAATCCTTTTGGCCAGCTCGAGGCTCGAATGAACACGTACTGAGGTCCGAAGGTCGAGCCCCGAGGCCTGAGCCCAGAACACAATAGGAATGCACTAAACACGGCCGCGTAACCCGACGCGACGGCCTGCCAGGTATATCGGTGGGAAACCGCTAAAAATGCAACTGCTAAACTTGGTTATTTTACATAATTTTTCCATGCAGTAATGCAAGCAGAGTTCGGGGCGTTTTTCCGATTAGAATAAGACCAAACTCGATAGAATTCGAGCTGTGTCTAGCGGTTGTAATCATGAATGTAATCACGAAAATATCCGAAGTCTTCGAAAAGATCCTTTGACTTATTTTCTGTTAGGGCGACGAGGTGCCTAGGCGACAACGGCTCTGCAGCCGTAGCCAAGTGGTGCAATAAACACAGCCGGGCAACCCGACGGCCAGCCAGGTATATCGGTATGAGACCGCATGTTTAAACATACATAATGCATTAATATTGGATATCGCTGTATTCGGGAAAGTCTACAGAACTACGTATTGCTGCAAAGAACGATTCAATATCTTTCATAATAACATCACAATATTTGTTTAAAATTGAAAAATATGTTTTTTTTGCAAAATCATGTTTCTGAAAAACTGTGTGTCCAGGGAAAAAATTAAGGGCAGATTCGGAATCAGCGCAGGAAACTCTATAAGAATCGCCCAACAATTATTGTTGAACAAATTTGGTGTCGGACAGTGAAAATCAAATCGAAAACTTTCTTTCAGTAGTTCTATTAATCAGAAACTTTTTTCCGTGTAACATTTTGCTTATTTTATCGTGTCTGTTATAATAAATGGATGCTTATGTTATTTTGTTGTTTTCTGCTCTTTAATAAGCCCCTTTTAACTTCCCATCAGTTGTAACTCCATAAGCTAATATTTTATACTTCGGAACATGAATGTTTTCTTTAAAATCCGTCTCAATGCCTTCGATCGGAAACTTTTTGTCACGGGTTATACAGGGTGGGGCACTATAAACAGGTCACCTGAATAACTCGCTTGGTTTTGAAGATAGAAGAAAATGCATCAGACCAAACTTACTTGATATCGAGGCGCTCGTAATCTGATATCATTAATTTTTTTATAGGTGGAGACGTCAAGGAGATATAAAGATCAACTCTGTTTTTTTAAATGGAATGGTATGGTTTTTTATTTACATTCTGATAGCGTGTTTCAAGACGAATACAATGACCTATTATGAAAGTCATTCAAGGTCATGCAAGGTCAACTGCAATAGAAAATAAATTGTTTGAAAGCACTCTTCAAATACTTCTGTGTCTTCTCTGGTTGTTGGCATACCGCTCTTGTAAGTATTGATAAGGGTCACAGAACATAAATAAACATACAATCACATTGTATACTTATCTGTATCCAGAAATGTTACTGGTAGTTTGACTACCCACTAGAGTACGGCTTCGTAATATTCAATCTGAGTGTTCAATCTCTCTATCTTCAAGAATGCGTTACACAATAGCAGAGAAAGTGGAAATGGTTATCATTTAGGGTGAATGTCATAGAATTATGAGGAAAGCGGTACGCGTGTATGATGAAAGATTTGCCGATCGTCTTGCTAGTCCTTCACTTTCTGTCTTTGCATACATTATAAAAAAGTTTCGAGAAACTGGAAATGTGGATAAGAAAAAATGCAATCGAGCCAAAAAAGCAATTGATAATGGAAACACGATAAACATTTTAGCAAGTGTAATACAAAATCCACGTGTTGGTAAGAGGCAACTTGAACACGAGAGTGACATCAATCGACGAAGTATTTTGCGAATACTTAAAGTTAACAAATTTCACTCATTCCACATTTCACTACATCAACAATTAAGTGAAAATGATTTTCAAAAACGTTTACAGTTTTGCGAATGGGGCCTACGGAAACTGCAAGACGATCAAATGTTCTTGAATAAAATTTTGTTTACGGATAAGACCACATTTATAAACCACGGACAAGTTAACTGTCACAACATGCATTACTGGTCAGTAGATAATCCACGATTGCTACGAAAAGTGGACAAGCAGAGACCTTGGTCTGTCAACGTCTGGTGCGGCCTTCTTCATAATAAAATAATTGGTCCATATTTCATTGATGGCACGCTAAATAGTCATAAATACGAGAGAATCTTAAAAGACGTTTTGCCAGAATTGTTAGAGAACATTTCACTGGACATGCGACAGTCCATGTGGTTCCAACAAGACGGATGTCTTGCTCATTCAGCACGAAATGTTACAGAATTACTGAACAGGACATTTGAAGGTCGTTGGATTGGTCGATTAGGAAGTAATAAATGGCCAGCACGATCCCCAGACCTGACACCACTAGATTTTTATTTGTGGGGAAAATTGAAGGAACAAGTGTACCGCGAAAAACCAACAACCACAGTTGATATGCAAGAACGTATAAAAAGAGCTTGCTCTGTAATAGATACAACTGAAATTTGTCAGGCAGTATTATCAGTATTGCAACGTTTTAGATTATGTCTCCATGTTCAAGGTCGTCATTTTGAACACTTGAAGTAACAGTGAATATGTAAATAACATGTTACATGTAAATCGTCGTAGTGTTCGAAGAGTGCTTTGAGACACTTTATTTTCTACTGCAGTTGACCTTGCGTGACCTTAAATGACCTTGAATGACCTTCATAATAGGTCATTGTATTCGTCTTGAAACACACTATCAGAATGTAAATAAAAAACCATACCGTTCCATTTAAAAAAAACAGTTGACCTTCATATTTCCTTGATGTCTCCACCTATAAAAAAATTAATGACATCAGATTACGAGTGCCTCGATATCAAGTAAGTTTGGTCTGATGCATTTTCTTCTATCTTCAAAACCAAGCGAGTTATTCAGGTGACCTGTTTATAGTGCCCCACCCTGTATATGCAATTACTACACATGTACAACATTTTCACACAAGACTGGTACCTCTATTCTGGAGAAGGGGGAATATATTATTAATATTTATGTTGTGGCCAAATCCGGAAACTCTATCGCGTTTCGTCTTGTTTTAATCGGAAGAACGCCATGGAACTGGTTCCAATCAGTCCCATGACAAAATATGAAAAATAAACAAGTTTAGCAATTGAATTGTTTGCGGTTTCATACCGATATATCTGGCTGACCGTCGCACAGTGGGACGACTTACGTAAAATCCCCGACATGGACGAAAAATTCAAACTTCTTTTTCCCAGTAAGAGAGCTCATAGGATCCTTTTCTAGGTTTTTTGGAACAAGTAAATTGAATTTTCATGAAACTGTATCTTTCTATTTAATTGTTCCTAATAGTTTCCATCTTTTGGTAATGTTGTTGTATAATTTTTTCCTACTTATGAGGTGTATTTGAGCTGAGAAAAATATGAATGAAATAAAAAATGGCTATATTAATGTTTAACACTTGACGTTTAGTAACGTTGTGGGCATTTTGCATACATTTTGTCGCGTTACAAAAAAGTTCCGATTTGTTCCAAAAAACGGACTCTACAGGTGTTTACCATTGCTATCTAGTAAGAGAAATACGCAAATATTATACCCGACTTCGTCCGATTTTTCCCGGAAATCATGTTTTTATCGTTTTTTATATAATATAAGACATTTATTTTGCTTAAGAATTAATCTCATCGATGAATAAAGATAAGTATATGTTAATATTAATATTGTATACTATAATATTGCAATTAGAATTATGATTTTAATTATTTTTGTTTCTTTTTCGAATATAGGAACGCAGGGGACCAGCTGTTGCGGAATTTTCGAGTAACTCAAAACAACGACCAAAAGCATAAAGGATAATTTAAAATAAAAGATAAGTTTGTGGTTACATTAATATTTTATTCTGTACTTTGCAATCTTAACTTTAACTGTGATTCTTTTTTTTAATTACAGAAAGTGGCAAAAGTCGACAGCGCGAACTGCATCAATCATTTAAGTTGGAAATAAATGTAGACAATTAAAAAATGTTATTCGTTAAACTTTTCATTAAAACCCGTTGCAATAAGTATTTACTGAAAAGAAAATTATTAGGTGCGGGATCGATTCGGGGCCAGAAGATTCCCAGCCGAATAGTTGTTTTTTTGCAATCTCTAAAAAATTCTGCAAAAAATTAAGGACAATTATTTCAATAATATCTAAGTACTGGATTTTTATAGAACTGGTGTCTAAAACTTCAATACGAAATATGCATTTTCTTCGAATGTTTGGATATTTACAATTTTTTTAAACATGTTTGCATAATCCGAAAAATCTGAAAAAATACACATTAATAATCAGGATGAGGCACAACTAATACTGTAAGTATAATATAAATGTGGTCAACTGAAGACTTTAATATGAAATCGGCAATTTTATGTTTTCCGATTTGTTTAAAAATCGATTTTGCAACCAAAAATTTTAAAAAGACTCTCAGTTGTTTCTGCTATTAGGTAGAATATTCATAAATTTTTTCGTAATTTTCTGTTGAACATGATGGGACTAAAAATCAATTTGGATAGGCACTTTTGATCATCTAATGCAGCTATACCTTAAGAATCAACGAAAAAAAACATTATTTGAAAAATACAAAATATATTTCTGTTTACATCATTAAACCCGATTTTTAAAAAAAAATGTAGTCCAAATTTCTCTGCTATCTTTTTTAGATCAAAAGTTATAGCAAAATATTCGCTGCGATGCGCCACGCCGTGCCGGGATACAAATGGACGCTGTCTCCAGATTTCGACTTTCTGACTCATGCGTTCGAAACTTCGGAAACGTCAAAATCGGAGGAACGCGTCGGCGTCGATCAATCGAGCAGGTAGTTCACACGGGCAGAGTCGAGAGGTATGCTTGCGTTCGCAGTCGAACAGGCACCAACACGGGCAGCGCGGTCGACAATACGTGAGGGCGTCAGGAATGGGGAAACCAGCGGCTCGGGGGAGCGGTCCACGGCCCACGAATATCCCAACACTGGCTTAGAGGGTTCCCTTTCCATACGCCCGAGCTGGGTTTCGATTTGCGAGCTGGCGAGCGACTCGCGAGGCGCTCTTTGAGGCACGAGATGGGCATGCCTGATTTTGGAGTAGTATCGAATTTCGGTTTTAGTTCGTTTAGTAGTATCAAATTATGTAAAAAAATGTATTGAAAAAAATTAAGAACAATTGCTTCAATAATATCTGACTACTGAATTTTTATAAAACTGGTATCACGAAAACTTCAATGCGAAACATGTTTGCATAATGCGAAAAATCTGAAAAATCTCAGTTTTACAATAGTCAAAAGCGCTAAATAAAAGTCCTCAAAATAAGTCCTATTTTTACGTTTACGAGGCGTAATTTGCATTATTTGGCAGAATAATTTGCATGATTCGGAAGCATATACAGCTGCGCATGTAATTATTTTCATAATGCTACATGCTGCCGATTAATTACACCTCGTATACGTAAAAATAGGACTTTTGACGGCGATCGCGGCCTAGATTGATCTTTTATCTAGCGCTTTCGACTACTGAAAAACACCACCTTTGCATTATCGAGAAATGAGAAGGCGCATTCCGCACCCTTGCAATCCTGGAAACGCCAGTCTTATAATATATAATATACTATGTATTTATATATAATGCGTACATGTAGTATATAATATATAAACTTCTGAACTCTTCCGGTGCTTTCCTACCAGTAAACTAATTATTATTTCTACATTTTATGGTATAAGAATTAATTTTTTATTCATAAATTTTGGCGCCTCTTCTGGTAATAGTCGGCGCCTTCCAAGTTGGAAATCGCTGACCTAACCTACAATCGTACGAAAATGCATACATTGACTTCGTCATGCTTTCACTGTGGCATGCATATGTATCAGCCTAACGCTTCAGTTTCGTTTTTCAGTAACGCCACAGCCTACTCTAGTACTAGCCGTGCTGAAGGTAAAAATGGCAACACCGCGAGAGTCTAATTGTCATATATGTCGGAGACCGATCGGAAAGATTCTCCATTGAGCCCGTCGGAGTTTGACCGGAGACGTTCTTCGCCGATTCACTCAATTTTCCCACGAAAATCAAAGAACAAGGAAACAATGACCGATGACCCTAGTCCGACCACCCTAGTCCGCGATCCCGTAACGCAACGGCGAGACACGTCAACGTTTCCGTTTCTGCCCACGACGATAGCTTTCCAAAAACTCAAACTGCAGCGTAGCCGAAATCGTTCTGCCGCTCGTGGTCACGTTCAACAAGGCCCCAGCCCATCCCTCCGGGGGGCCTCATTTCGCATCTCTCCTTGCGTCGGCACGTAAAGGGATGCAGGAAATGGGAAACGATTTATTGCCCTTTCGCTGGGAAATTTCTAAGACACGACCAAGCATCTGGCTTTCAGCTGTTCGGCGGGAAACGCATAAACTAAATATCTAAATTGTTATTTTAGAACTAAACTTAATCCTACGCAGACGTGTAATTCCAAAAGACAAAATAATTGTCTTGTGCAATTGACAAGCGTTACGCGTTATTGCCAACGGGTTACTTCGCTGCCGTCACGTCCCGACATACAGGGAGGTCCGTTTAAATAAGAACACCTAAATATCTCTTCAGGTTATTGTGATGCAAAAAATATTTGTTACGTAATGTGCATGGTGTCAATGGACCAAATATCTGGCACGAATATTTTTTTCCGAGGGTCATTTTTTTCGGAGTTGTCAAGGTCATCGATGTTTTTTGGTACATAACTACATTTTTTTTTATTGCATCGTGTAACTGATGGAAAAATACATTCAGATATGTATGATAACATGACCTTAATATGACCTTGATCTTCGAAAATTGGCCTTCCTTTGCGTGATTCGGTAAAGTAAGGTTATTTAAATATATCTTCAGGTTATTGTGATGCAAAAAATATTTATTACGTAATGTGCATGATGTCAATGGACCAAATATCTGGCAAGAATATTTGTTTCCGAAGGTCATTTTTTTCGGATTTATCAAGGTCATCGATGTTTTTTGATACATAACTACATTTTTTTTGTATTGCATCTTGTAACTGATCGAAAAATACATTTAGATATGTATAATAACTTGACCTTGAAATGACCTTGAGATGAAGCACCTGACCTAAAAGATCAAGGTCATTTCAAGGTCATGTTATTATACATATCTGAATATATTTTTCGACCATTTATACGATCCAATACAAAAAAAATTAGTTATTTATCAAAAAACATTGATGCCCTTGATAACTCCTGAAAAAATGACCTTCAGACACAAATATTCTTGCCAGATATTTGGTTGGATATGTCATTGACACATTACGTAACAAATATTTTTTGCATCACAATAACCTGAAGAGATATTTAGGTGTTCTTATTTAAACGGACCTCCCTGTATATATATCAATATACCTAACCCAACCGACTCAACCAGATTCTCAATCTCCCCTACCGGCAAGGGGAGTAAACTCCCATGTATAATATTTGGACCATGGACTTCAGCGGCGCCATCTGTTCTATACCCCTCAACTAAAATCTATATATTGCTATATATATCAATATATATATATAGCTATATGATTCTATACCGCTTACTTTAAACTTCGAAGTAAAAGGATATAATATATTTTGTACAAATATTTTATTTTAACATTGTTTATTATATGTATATGATAATACATAATAATAATACATAATAATACATACAGTAATATATACAATAATACATACAATAATATATATGTCGGGACGTGACGGCAGCGACGCAACCCGTTGGCAACGACGTGTAACGTTTATCCACCGTACAAGACAATCATGTTGTCATTTGGAATTACACGGCTGTGTACGATTAAGTCTAGTTTTAAAGTAATAATTTAGACATCTAGTTTAAGCGTTTACCGTCAAACAGTTGAGAGCCAGATGCTGGGGCGTACCTTTGTACGCACGTTCGTACCCAGCGAAAAAGCAATAAAATGTTTCCTATTTACCTGCATCCCTCTCCGTGACAGGCGCAAGGAGAGATACGAAATAGAGTCCCGTAAAAGAAATGGGCTGGGACCTTGTTGGACGTGACCACGAGCGGCAGAACGGTTTCGGCTACGCTACAGTGCAGAGCGTTTGAGTTTTTGGGAAGCTATCGTCGTGGGCAGAAACGGAAAAGGATTGAGATTGTATAAGAAGGTTCTGCCAAGGTCGTGGGCTCGTTGACCTGTCTCGCCGTTGCGTTACGGGATCGCGGACTAGGGTGGTCGGCAGCGGTCATTGTTTCCTTGTTCTTTGATTTTCGTGGGAAAAATGAGTGAATCGGCGAAGAACGTGTCCGGTCAAACTCCGACGGGCTCAATGGAGTATCTTTCCGATCGGTCTCCGACACATATAATGATACATATAATAATATATAATAATACATAATACTGGCTTCTGATATGACCGTCCTCAGTGGAGCTTCTGAGGCTGCACTGTGTCCATTAATGGAGTCGAACAGCTTGTTGAAGAAGTCAAGGACTTCCGCTGTCGTGAGGCCTTCCTCCTTTGGTAGCTTCAGTGGGCCATGGTCTGTTTCTACAACGCCTATAGTAATGAGTATTTTATTAGTTATTCAAGCATAACAGAATGTCCATATTATTCATATAGTGAAATATAACTTTTACTTACATTGGTGTCGGCTAAGGAATCCTATATCCTTCATCTGCATATTCCGTCTTCTCACTTTGCACTGGCAAATGCGAAGTTGGTATTGCATCATGTTTCAATCTTCTTCGCTGGGCAGTGTATAGGAAGGAGATTTCTTCGTCGAAGTATTTGTAGCACATCCTGTATTTGCACCTTTCAGTGCTTGTCAGTTTAAGTATGACAGGACACTGAATTTCACTAGCCCAAGACTCTAAGCGTTTGACGTCTTTGGGAAAGTGGTACGCTGGGATCGTCACATCCGATGAACACTGTGGAACAGAACAAGCTCTCACCATGTTGTTCTTATGTCCAAATGTTCGCACTAATAAATAGTCTGCAGTTTATGTTTATGCACATGTATCACTTTTTGTTCTTGCTGCCGCACTCCTTTGCACCACACTATCCACTATCCTAAAAATAAACTTAAAAAAATTTTATAATTTATGCACAAAACTCGAAAAATAAGCTCGAAAATGAGTTTACCGAGGGTCGCTCAATTTTGAAAAATTATTTCTAAAATTGATTTGACACTGAGCAAACCTCTTTTTATCAAGCTTATTATTCAAATTTGTAGCAGAATATAATTTAAAATAGTATAAGAAAGTCCTGTAGAAATTTAAAAATCGCAGTTGTTCACAGTCCACAACTATTCACAACAATGTGCAACAATGGTCGAGGCACAGCACCGGGCACAGTGATTGACAGTTGACAGTTGATTTTGGCGGTACTATAGTCAAATATTAGAGCCAAATTGCGCCCAATAGCGCCAAGGATTGGAACATCAGTCATGTCCAATCACATTTAATCACGTGTGTGCTGTAGGATTATGTCCCTAGGTGACCTTTAGGGAACGCGGCCTACTCCGCTTGGAACCGAGGAATTGGAAAGAATTCACTGCTGCTAGTATACTACTAAATAATATACTTTATTCAAACTATGAACGGTGTAGAACACGTGTCTGCCGAACGCGGCAACTCAAGAGAATAATACATTCTTCTTGAATGACGACTAGAACATCAATCATGCTTAGGCGGAAATCGCACTAGGCGCGTAGACGAACGATCGTCTAGAGGGGCGACTCGCTATGCAACTCGCATGCTGCTATTGCCAGGCGACACTAGCGCCGTGGCAATGCGCGGAAATGCATGTTGCCCCTACACACTCCCCCCCAAAGAGAAGCAGAAGCATACAGTGATTTCGCTTTTACACATTATACAAAAGTACTTAAATTCTACTTAAGACTATACGCGCGACGCTTACAAAGAAAATTTAATCTAAGATGCGGAGTTTGCGAAGGTGACCCTACAGCGCGAGTACGTGCATAACGGCACGTTCGGAATCGGTTGCGCGGCAGCCAGTGACGGAGTTTCGAGTACTTCGTTTATAATGTGCGCAGGCTTCAAGAGCTCGACAGATACGTTACGCGGTGAGCCGTTGACTTCAATGGTATATACGCGCTCAGAAATGTGCTGGAATACTCGGTGTGGTCCCGTGTAAGGTTCCAACGGTCTACGCACGGCTTTGATCAGCATGAACACATGCGAACACGAATTAAGCTCCTTAAACACGAAAGCTTTAACTTTACGTTTATGTGCCATAGGCACGGCCTTCACTTCACGCATAAACTGTCGAAACTCTTCGAGGAACGGCTGCGGGTCGGGTTTAAAATCATCTAATAGAAAGAATTCGCCCGGCAAACGCAACGATGTTCCGTAAACATAATCGGCGGCAGACACTTTAAACCTAATAATACCACGGGTAAAACACACGACCATTGCCGATCGGCGTGACAGATAATCGCTGCCTTCAAGACGCGATGCCAACGCTCGATCATACTGTTAGACGCGCAACAAGCGCAAGAAGGGATGAGAAAAGCTACGCTTCGAATTGTGAGCCTCGATCGCTCGTTAAAAACGCTGGTGCACCAAAACGTGACACCTAGTTTTCAAAAAACGCACGGCCGATTGTCTCCGCGGTAGTTTCGCGAAGAGGGACGGCTTTGGCCCAGCGCGAAAATCTGTCGATCATAGTGAGGCAGTATTGAAAACCTTCGCTGACAGGGAGCGGACCGACGACGTCGATATGCACGTGCATGAAACGTCCGTCGGGCGCGACGAACTGCGACTGTGTCATTTTGACGTGACGAGAGATTTTCGATTGTTGGCAATCTATACATGACTTGTACTGACGACCTACGTCGCGGTGCATGTCGGGCCAGACATATCGCTGTCGAATGAGTCGATCTGTTACTTTCGCGCTTGGATGAGTGGGAGAATGAAAGAGCGTGAACACTCGCTCGCGCATGAAGGCGGGTATGTACGGACGAATGCACTGATCGCTCACACTGCAATATACAGGAGAGTGCTCCGGGCCCCATGTAAGCCTCTTGAGGGCGGGAGAGTGGTCAGGCGTACGAAGAATTTCCCTGAGTTCGGGGTCGTTTTCTTGCTCGCGTGACAGCTCACTTATATCGAATTGCGTCAGCAGCCGTATAGCCTCGATACGCGAGAGAGAATCGGCAACGACGTTATTACTGCCCGGCAGGTATAGAATGTTAGACGTGAATTGTGCTATGTAGCACAATTGTCTCGTCTGATGAGGAGAAGCACGCTCTGAACTCTGCGCAAAGGCGTAGATGAGCGGTTTATGGTCGGAGTATATATTGAATTCGCGACCTTCCAGGAAATGGCGAAAATGTCGCACGGCTTCGTATATCGTGGTTAGCTCGCGATCGTATGCACTGTATATTGAGCCGGGGAGAACTTTCGCGAGAAAAATGCGGGTGGTCTCTCTGTCGCGCCACACAGCTGCTCAAGAACCGCGCCCATGGCCACGGATGCATCGGAAACTAGACATACAGTGGCCTTTTCACTGGGATGAGTTATAAGGGC
>CM052249.1:62698-106490 GCA_028455795.1 Lasioglossum marginatum
CGGCTCGAAGGACCAAAATGTTGAGCGATGACGCGGTGACGGGTTCGCGATCACTCTAGATCGTTTTCGAAATAACGAAAGCCGAACTGGGTTGAGAAGATAATCGATAATCGTTGGATTTCAGCTGTTTATTTAAGGTAGAACTTTAACGGTTGACATGGCCGATGATGATGTTCGAGTGATCGTTGCGATTCGGTCGATAAACAATATTCGATTGAACAGTACAATATTCCACGATATAATGTTCGGTACGATACATTCGATGAGCGGTACGATGTGATTCGATACGATATTCGGTACGGTATATTCGCCGAGCGGTACGATGTTCCGCTCGACAATGTTCGGTACGATACGTTCGGTTCGCTTGGTGATTCCGTTCTGTTGGTTTTCTGAGTCTCAGCATGCTGTTCCTCTCGAGAAAATTTCGCACCGCCCTGAGGTCATCGATGGATGGCGATTTTGAACAGTTGCGGGATTGGTGGATGACGATTTCGGAAAGTCGATGGATTGGTCACTAGAGGTTTCAGAAAGTCGTGGGATTGGAGGATATTACTCGGTAACGCCTTGGTCCGCGTGGACTCGTAGGTACTGACGGTGCGAGTGGCTTGAACAGGCAATCGTAGCGGATCTTTATGATGAGCGTAGCAAGCAATAAACAAAAAGCGCTAGGGAACTAACAAAGCAGGCGCTGAGAACGGTCGCGACGGATACGAAGGTTGAAGGCTGACGACCAGATGAGCTAGGCTGGAAATATGCAAAGTTCGGAAACGAGGTGGTGATGTCCCTTGAATCCGAAGGTCTATTGTTGCTAGGTCATAAAACTCGGTACGGTACGTGGCCGATTGCTGGCCTTGACCGGACCCGTCTCCGGATTAGTCTACGGAAAACCCGTCCTGCGGGTCAGATGGTGGTCAAAACGTTCGCCTCGAATGCCATTAAAAAAGGTACATCGTAAAACGGTCCGTACTATCGGTAAGAGTTCGAGTGAGACGAACGCATCGCAACAACTCCCTTGTCTTCGCGCCAACGCTCGCGTACCCGGCAACCGACTCGCGCCGAAGATTCCCGAGCTTACTCGAGCCACGCAACGGAAGACGTGCAGTTGCATGGTGTTTTCCATTCCAACAAGTTGTCGATATGAGACGAGTTTATTTCGACCGTTCATAACAGTTATCGATAAGAGAAATTTATTTCGATCGCTCGTAACAGCTATTCGATGAGATAAATTTATTTCGATCGCTCATAACAATTATCAATGAGAGAAGTTC
This sequence comes from Lasioglossum marginatum, assembly GCA_028455795.1. Taxonomy (NCBI): domain Eukaryota; kingdom Metazoa; phylum Arthropoda; class Insecta; order Hymenoptera; family Halictidae; genus Lasioglossum; species Lasioglossum marginatum. The sequence continues at coordinate 63,967 of CM052249.1, forward strand.
ATTTCGACCGCTCATAACTGTTATTGACGAAGGAAATTTGTAATAGTTACTATTAAATAGTTCAACTTTCAAATGGTAGACAATCAACTAATAAATTTTTTATTCATAAAATTAATTGCTACTGTTAACGCGAACGCGTATCTGTATGTAATTTGCATTTCGCGCTATACTTGTTTTGTTTTCTCGTCACCGTGCTCGCTCTATTTAAATGTATATCTATATCTTGTATGTTCTCGCTCTGTCTGTATTGTCCTCAGTCAAGCAGTATAGTTCGCACTGTCTAAATAAACGGATCTGTCTTCAAGTGATCAGTACTTTTTCTTTGTCTGTCCACCTCGTGTAAAAGTCTAACGTTAAAATCTATCTCCTTTTCACAATCGGGCTTCAAGATTAAAATATAAAACCAATCACTCTCTACAGCTACAATCAAAATTTAATGTGACAAACAAACAGATTTTGTGTTGTCCTTATGGTCTGTTGATTCGTTCTGTTGTACGAAACCTTCCTAATGAATTTCACAGGCTTGCTCCATCCGAAAAAGAGTAGACAACTCAATAATTAAATAAGCACCAAAATAAATTTTCTCATCAATAATTATTATGAACAAGTGAAAAGAAATTCGATCATCGATAGCTGTTATGAGCGATCGAAATAAATTTCTCTCATCGATAACTGTTATGAGCGATCGAAATAAACTCTCATCGACAACTATTATGAGCAATCGAAATAAATTTCTCTCATTGATAACTGTTATGAGTGATTGAAATGAACTTCTCTCATCGATAACTGCTTTCTTCATCGATAACAGTTATAGAGGGGGATCCAATTTTTTGGACACTAATAACTGTTATTTGGGGTAAACTTTACCTTGACGGACTCAAAATTTCTGCCTTTTTCAATCAATTATGATGTATTTGGTATGTAATTCAGAAGATTTGTACCCAGCGCGGTTTCAGCCGAAGTTTCAATCCTGTAGGATCAATGGTTCAGGATTTATGGTTGCTTAAAGTTGAGCATTTTTCGGTATTTTTGACAGGTAAGGGCGCCGCCATATTGGTTTGTAGTGGCGATTGCGCGCCGCTTACCGAGCAGAACCGCTAGATGGCAGCACGGACACACAGTAATATCGCTAACATAGGGAAAATATCTCAGAAAATGTTTGAGAGGAAATATGTTTGAGTGGAAAATATTTGCAGAAACCTAACCCAAACCTTTTTTTTTGTTTTTTTTATCGTGTGGAAAAATGCTTTTGCGCATACCCTGCATCCCCTGGGAGAGATGCAGGGTTATGTGGAGCTGACCGGCCAGAGGGGCAAAGTCTACTCACTAAACAACCACACAGCAACCAGTCCCTGAGCTAGATGGGGGCGAATGGGAACTCAATGAACACTACCATTCAATCCCACTCTTGGCAAGAATTGCCCCGATCCCGGGGGAGAAGAGAGGCTTCTCCCCAGTAATACCTATGCTTTGGGTTGGGCAAGTAGGTTGTAGGTCCAGGGGTGATGGGAACGACTAAGTCCTCCCCATCACCCCTGAAGAAGCACGTATTTTTGTCTTTTTTGGGGGGAACCGCACCTCGCTCTCTGCCCTCCTCTCTGTGGGACTCAGTCCCCGTGGGTATTGAGGAGGGTGGGGGATGGGTGTGGAGGAGGGGGTAGATACAGGTACTTGCCTGGTTTCCTGACCTCTCCTAAATCGCGCGCGGCGACCTCTTTCCTCGGCCGAGTGGCAGCCCTTTATCCAGGCTCCTCGAACGAGGAACGGGGTCTCCGGGGGTCGTTCGGTGGACTTCGCGAGTCACCAGCTCGCTCCGCCTAAGAACGACTAAGTCCTCCCCATCACCCCTGGACCTACGCCTGCCCCTTACGGGAGGCAGGCGGCCCCTGCGCGGACGCGCCGCAACAGGCCACTCTCCTGGCGGAGAGGGGGTCGATTTCCCTCTCCCTCTCCGCGGCGTCCTTCTGCAAGAGGACTTCCTCGCAGAAGGAGACCACAGCCTTGTATGATCCCTCATAGCCTTCGATCATGTGGTCGACCATGACCGGCAACGAGAGATCCATCCCGATAATGCTTCTAAGGACACGCCGACCAGGTTGGACATTCCTCCAACATGTGCCGCGCCGTGTCCAAAACCTCCCCGCAGTGGTGACACCCGGTCGTGGGCTCCTTTCCGATGCGACACAGGTACTGACCAAAACAACCGTGATCCGTCAGCACCTGCGTCGCCCTGTAGGTGAGCCTGGACCGCCTCTTGCACCATTCTTCCAGAATGGGCAAGATGGCCCGGACGATAGGTCGGCCCGAGTTGGCAGACTCAATTTGAACCAATTTCTCTGTCAAAAATACAGAAAAATGTTGAGAGGTTACGTGTAAATAATTATATACGAGGACGGTGGAAGAAATATATTTAGATGTAAGAAGACGTTGTCGGAGGTGTCTACAAGACGGGCGCACGGTTAGAACTAAACCCCTAAACGCGAAGGCGGCTGTACGTACCTTCATACCTGAAGGGAGGACAGCATGTTATAAAAATGAAGGGGAACCAGGTATTTTCCAATATACCTAGATATTGGGTTTTCGCAAGTAAGGTAAAAGGCCAGATGTTTTACCTTGACACTCCCCCTAAAACTCTACATCCTTATTTTATAATAGTTCACTCAGAAATCTCTTTCTTACTTGTGAGGCCTAATTTTTTACTTAAATACATAGATCTCAGTTTCGCTAGTGCTTTCGTGTATATGTCGGCTATTTGTTCTTCACTTGTAATATACTTAACATCAATTTAACCCTTTTCATATAAATCACGCACAAAGTAATACTAAATGTCTATATGCTTGCTTCTTTGATGGAATTCGGGGTTTTTAATCAATTTTAAAGCACTCATATTATCTACATACAACGAACCATATTCATTTTACACTCGTTAAACAACTTTTTCAACCATATAATTTCTTTTGCCGCTGACACTGCGCTTACATATTCGGCTTCGGTTGTTGATAACGATACGCATTGTTGTCGCTTACTTTGCCATACAATTGATGCATTCCCAAACTTGCACACCAAACCAGATATTGATTTTAAAGTCTCCTTATCCCCTCCAAAATCAGCATCACTGTAAGCTTCGAAATCTCCATCTTTACTATAGAGCAAGCCTACGTCTGCGGTACCTTTCAAAAATCTTATTATTCGTTTCACGAGTAGCCAATGTGCAGTACTTGGTTTGTCTAAATCTCCCGAAGCTATGTTTATTGCAAAGCTTATATCCGGCCTAGTTATTGTTTGTAAAAACATTAAGTTGCCCACGGCTTCACGATACGGTACATCACGACAATTGTCTTTAATAAAATCATTCGCATCCCAACCAACCTCCATTGGAGTTGAAGCATAATTCGCGTCTGTTAAATTAAATTTTTGAACAATGTGTTCAATATATTTGGTTTGGCTAATGTTCGGCGTCGACCGACGGTCGGAAACGCCTGAGGCCGGAACCGCTCAGAAATGAGCGCGCGAGGAAAGGAAGAAGAGAGAGAGTAGTGAGCAATCGGGAAAGAGAGGTTTTCAACTTTGTTCACACTGCACTTTATTCAAACTTGGTGGTATTATACGCGGTATTATAAGCGACCGAACGGAAATCTTGCACGCGCGGCATTCTGCTTTCGTTCGTGACGGAGATCTTGAGCGTCACCTTAACGAGGGCCGCCGCGGACGGAGATCTTCAACGCGTTCTTCGGAAATCTTGACGCGAGCAGACGCGCGTATCGCGACGCGAAAGATAAGAATCATCGGCGAATCAAAAATAAATGTCGAATGGAATTGTAACAAAACAAAGCGCAATGATTGTCGCAAGCAAAATGAACGTTAGAAAATGATTGATAATTACAGCGTACTCGACCAACTGTAAACCGCGAAGGAGAACGTTTGAAATCGTGATGAGAACTGAGGCAAGAGAAGCGGTCCCACAAGGAAAGATCCTTAAATATTCTTCGCATTTACGGCGTGATTACATATGATTGGTTAAGACTCGATCGTGTGATTTCTGGGAGACAACAGTTTATCCAAGTATTTGTATGTCACGAGCGCGGACACAGACTTAGCGTCCTCGCTCGACGGTAACGGATGATCGCCGTTTGACTCTAAACAGGGTAGAAAAAGTCGGCGCGAACGACGCTCGACGGTTAACATAACAGCCGACAAACGCTGCTATTCGAATCCCGAACATACCGCCCGCCTCGAAATACTAGTTTCGAAATATACGGAGTCGCACGCACGCGCATAGAATAGCGGGGGTTTGTAGATCTATGACGAACTTAAACGATAGAGGGAATGCGTGTTACAATGCCCGCGCACGCCAAACCCATTGCAACGCAAACGGCGGACTGCCCGCCGTGGAAATCGGGAATCGAATTCGAAATGCGTAAACCATTTGACAAGATCGTTGACGGGGAAATGACGTTACAAACCCCCGTCTTGGTGGAGCGTGATCGCAATGTTTGAATCGCGCGGGTGAGAACTAGAGTCCGCTAGGCGCATACGCAGTCGAATGTCGCTTGAAAGATGTTTTACAATCTGTGCACAAATTTGTAATATGATGATTGCCTTAGATATAGAAATTGAGAGATCAGAATCGACCTGATTCAACTCAAACGCATGAGCGAGAGCTCGTGTATGTGCTTTGGCTTGCACGTTGAGAGGAGTTTCAAAAACTCCGAGAAATGAGCTAGAGCTCGAACATCGGGCAGGCGATTTGGCTTGTACGTTGAGAGGAATGGCTGGAACATCGAGATGTGAGCGGAAGTTCGAACGTCGTACATGCGCTCCGGCATGCACGGTGGGAGGAGTTGAAAGAACTCCGAGAAATGAGCGAAAGCTCGAACTTCGTACATGCGCTCCGGCATGCACGGTGGAAGGAGTTGCGAGAACTCCGAGGAATGAGCGAGAGCTCGAATGTCGTGCATGCGCGTAGGCATGCACGTTGAGAAGAGTTGCAAGAACTCAAGGAGATGAACGGGAGCTCGAACGTGCTTCGGTGGGCACATTGTAAAGAGTTGCAAGAACTCACAGAGACGAGCGAGAGCTCGAATTTCATGCATGAGCGTCGGCATGCACGTTGAGAAGAGTTGAAAAAAAACTTAAAAAGGCGAGCGAGAGCTCGAATTTCGTACATGCGCGTCGGCATGCACATTGAGATGAATTGAAAAAACTTAAAGAGACGAGCGAGATCTCGAATTTCGTACATGCGCGTCGGCATGCACGTTGAGAAGAGTTGCAAAACTCAAAAGGACGAGCGAGAACTCGTATTTCGTACATGCGCGTCGGCATGCACGGTGGGAGGAGTTGCAAGAACTCTGAGAAATGACCGAAAGATCGAATGTCATGCATGCGCGTCGGCATGCACGTTGAGAGGAGTTGCTGGAACTCCGAGAGATGAGCGAGAGCTCGAAAGTCGTGCATGCTCTTCGGCATGCCCGTATAGATGACCGTAGGAGCGCTGTGGTCACGACAGAGGAAGACGCGGAATCGCGAGGAGCTGTTTGGAGGCGCATGGCGTCGCGCAAGGTCCCGACGTGGACTCCGCCGACGGCGGATATGGATGTCGCGACGCGGGAGCGCTTTGCACGCAAGAGATGCACCATGGCCTCATTTACGGAGCTCGCTTGGAAACCTTGATCATTCCAAGCTCGGACTTTGACGAAGCGGTCTGACTGGACGAGGGGTCGCACCCATGCGGTGGCTAGCAGGCTTCTTGTGCTCGGAGCCGCGAGGGTGGACACGAGGTGCAAGTTGACCTCGGATGACGGAGCCGCGAAAGAGATAGAAGACTCCGGAGACGGAGACTGCGTTGCTAGATGCGGAGCCGCGAAAGTGGGCACGAGGTGCGATCTGACCTCGGAGGTCGGAATCTCTGACGAGGGAGAGGATTCCGGAGACGGAGGCTCTGGAGGAGGCGCGTCCTCATGTAGCAGCGAATGATGCCGCGTGTGACACACGCGGCACGAATACTTGCTTGGACAGTCTAGGAGGACATGATGGTTGCTCAAGCAGTTGAAACAGCGGTTGAACTTTTGGACGAGCTCGCGACGACCGCTGATACTTCGCGCCTTGAATTTCGAGCACAAACTGATCCGATGTGAAGCCCGACAAACGGGGCATGGAGGACGTGAAGTCGCGGAAGATTGCGAGTCGGTTTCGGTATGAACGCGCGAAAAACCGGCTGCAAGACGTGACGAGACTTGTCGCAAATTCTTCTAAATCGCGAGCGCGAGACGCGTTGAATTCAGACACGACTTCGAACTGTGGTGCGCGTACGTACAACGGATTATCGGGAACCAACGGATTCGCTTGTCCGTTGCACGGGAACTCGATGGGACTTACGACGCTGCTGGTCAGCTCGTCGAGATGGGCTTTCATAATCCAGAGCGTGTCCAGATAGACTGCTTCCGTTGCAGCGAAATGGTCCTCCTTGAAGTACGGAAGCTTCGTTCGTTCCTTCGGTGGGATGATCGACGAGAGATGCGTGTGTCCATCGACGAACATCCTCCACTTATGCTGAAGGTAGTCGATTCGTACCTGGAGGGTGAACGTGGTCCAGTTGCTCTTCTTCAGTCTGTTGAGGCTGCTGAGAGCACGTTCTATTGCCAGTTGAGTTTGCACATGTCCTTCGACGGCGTTTGCCATTATGGGAAAATTTCGTGCACTCCCTCACTTGTCTGTGTACCTCACGATCCGGCTCGAAGGACCAAAATGTTCGGCGTCGATCTGAGGCCGGAACCGCTCAGAAATGAGCGCGCGAGGAAAGGAAGGAGAGAGAGAATTCAGGGAAAGTGAGCAATCGGGAAAGAGAGGTTTTCAACTTTGTTCACACTGCACTTTATTCAAGCTTGGCGGTATTATACAATCGCGACGAAGCGACCGAACAGAAATCTTGCGCGCGCGGGATTCTGCTTTCGTTCGCGACGGAGATCTTCAACGCGTTCTTCGGAAATCTTGACGCGAGCAGACGCGCGTATCGCGATGCGAAAGATAAGAATCGTCGGCGAATCGAAAATAAATGTCGAATGAAATTGTAACAAAACAAAGCGCAATGATTGTGGCAAGCAAAATGAACGTTAGAAAATAGTTGATAATTACAGCGTACTCGACCAACTGTAAACAAGAGAGACGGTCCGGCAAGGAAAGATCCTTAAATATTCTTCGCATTTACGGCGTGATTATATATGATTGGTTAAGACTCGATCGTGTGATTTCTGGGAGACAACAGTTTATCCAAGTATTTGTATGTCACAGGTGCGGACACAGACTTAGCGTCCTCGCTCGACGATAACGGATGATCGCCGTTTGACTCTAAACAGGGTAGAAAAAGTCGGCGCGAACGACGCTCGACGGTTAACATAACAGCCGAACATAACAAATACCCTTAACATAGACCCATAACATAACAAACGCTGCTATTCGAATCCCGAACAGCTAATGAAGATTGATCCGTTCCTCAGTTTGCAGATTTCTATTCCAAGGAAATTCGTTACATTTTTCGTGCTTGTTATTTTATTTTAAAAACCTTACTTAATTCAGAAAACAATTGTGCGACGCTGCCAAAAGCCCATCATCAACATAAATCGCTAGAAACATTTTTGCATCGTTTTCATTATAAATATAAAAGCATGTGTCGGGTGAGCTTTTGCTAAATCCAAATTTTGTAATAAAATCGCTAAAATGTTCGGTCCAGCATCTCGGAGCTTGTTTTAGCCCATACAAACTTTTCAATAATTTACAAACACTCGCCGTTCCATCATGTAACCCTTCCGGTTGTTTCATGTATATCTTTTCGTCTAAATTTCCATATAAGAACGCGGTCTTTATATCAAACTGACCCAAACTCAATCCATTACGAGCTTAACAGAAATCTCATGCTATCATAACGAACTACTGGACTGAATGTCTCTTTATAATCGAGTCCTTGTATTTGCGATCCTTTTATTACTAATCGCGCTTTAAATCGTTCTGGATTATCAGGATTCGTTTTCTTCGTGTAAACCCAGCTATTATTAATAATTTTTCGATTTACCGGCTTTTCAACTAAAATCCAAGTTTGATTTTCATGTAAGGCATCCATCTCTTCATTCATAGCATTCATCCAAAAGTCTTTCTCATTACAATTAACTGCTTCATTATAATCATTTTTCTGCTCGAAAAGTAATCGGACAACCATAAAATTCCGTTTGTTTGATCGTTCGTCTATCACGGAGCTGTCTTACGTTGTCATTTTCGTTTGAAGATTGCAAAGGCTAAAAATAATAAAATATGCTCTCGGCGCATGGTTTCGATCAATAATACGAACAAAGCAAATTTGCAAAAATTAAACTCTCAACGTTTCGATCCGTATCTACTATATTAATTATGTATATATTTTCAGACGCATTTCTCTTGAAAATGATCCAAATTCGGATCGAAATGTTGAGAGTTTAATTTTTGCAAATTTGCTTTGTTCGTATTATTGATCGAAACCGTGCGCCGAGAGCATATTTTATTATTTTTATTAAATATTTACGATCGAGAAATAACAAAACAATTGCAAAGGCTGTTGTACTTGATCGTTACTGATATTAGTGTCGACATCGACCGTTGTATCTACAAAACTATTTGTACTTTCATCAATGGTTTTTCCTTCGATTTCGTCGGTTTTTTCAAATGTATCTATATCAATGTTATTTGCCGTTAGTCTCTCTGGTTTAAATAGTACATCACGGCTCAAAATTACATTTCGTAGACTCGGCACATAGACACGGTACCCTTTGCAATTTTCAATATACCCCACTAAATACCCTTTTACAGCTTTTCTGTCGAGCTTACTTCTCTTTTGAGGAGGTACATGTGCAAAACATTCTGTCCCGAAAATTTTCAAATTTTCTATATTCGTCCCTTTGCCGTACCATAAACTATAGGGATTCTGACCTGGCTGCTTTGACGGTCCTGAACGGTTAATGACATACGCAGCTGTGTTCATCGCTTCAGCCCATAGGAACAGAGGTAGTTCTGGCTTCGAATATAACATTGACCGCGCGGCCTCGACTATAATTCGGTTTTCCCGTTCTGCGACACCATTCTTTTGGGGTGTATACGGGACACTTAAGGTGTGTTTTATGCCTTTATTGGCCAAATAGCGCTGGACGCTTCTATTCACGAATTCTTTTCCGCCATCACTGTGAATATCTTTTATGTTTTCCCCGAACATATCTTCAACTTCATTGCAGAATATTTGTAATTTATCAACGACTTGTGATTTTTGCCGCATAAAATAAATTTGTTTAAAACCAGAATACTCATCCTTAAAAATTAGAAAATAACGTTTTTTGCCAATCGATTCATGCTCCATGGTTCCACATACGTCGGTATATACAATCTCGCGACATTTCGTAGCACGGTCACTTCTATTATCAAAACTAAACTTATGGCGTTTTCCATAAGCACAGCCTTCGCAAAAAACATTATCATCTATTACACGAATCCCGTTATTTTTCAAAAAATATTTCACATGTTTAAAATTTTGATGGCATAGTCTTTCGTGCCATAGCTGTAAGCTTTCGTTGCGAGTTTTAATAGAAACGTTTTCGCTATTAACATTTCCAACTAGATTACATTCTTTCGGTGTCACAATGCGCAAATTTACTTTAAACAAATCTCCCCAAATCGAGCCCGTCGCTATAACTGGCTCCATCGCGTGAAAATACACATTTTTCTCCATACTCGGTAATCGCGTGATCAATCCCTTTCCTGGTAACGGTAATTATTGAAAACAGATTTTGGCTTAATTTCGGTACAAATAAAACGTCGTACATAATACCCGGTATCCATTTTCCGTCTACATATGTCTGGATTTCAATGTTACCTTTTCCATACGCAGAAGTAAGATCTCCATTACCTAATCGAATGGTGGTCGGTTCTTCAAATTCTTCGAAATCGCCGAAAAAATCTCGTCGGTGCGTCATGTGATCGGTTGCTCCCGAGTCGACCAACCAGATGTCATCGCCTTCGAATTTGCTGCTGCTTCCTACAAAAGCCTGCTTGTGTGCCGAAGTCGAAGTCTGCTGCACAGTATATACGCCACCGCTGCTTCGTGTGCGAGCATTCCCATTCTTCTTAAAACAGTTTCTGCTGAGGTGTCCTTTAGATCCATATACGTTGCAACCCACACAATCTTTCCGCATGTGGTCTGTTTTGCCGCACGTATAACATCCAGAAAAGACATTCTGTCGACGCTCATCTTGATTCGGTCTGTGGTGATAATTATTTCTCGAAAACGATGTATGTGACGACCTTCGTTTCATCAATAACGCCACAGGCATATCCTCGGAGCCATCCTGTTCTCGAATTCTAATTTCCTCAGTCATCAGTCGCGCCGTCAAATTTTCCAGGATTTTCTTCTTGTCTTCCACGGAATCCCACGCACTATGGAAGTGATTAAACTTCTTTGGTAATATTGACAATATGCGTGTCAATATCATGGATTTCGGAACTGCATCTCCGAGGTTCTTCATTTTAGTCGCTAGCTGTTCAACTTTTGCTAAGTTATGACTGACACTTTCACTCGAGTCCCATTTAAAATCAAAAAATTGTTTTTGCACTATCGATAAATTTTCGTTGGACTTCATATCGTGAACTGCATTAAGTTTCTTCCACATTTCTCGTGCTGTTGTGCAACTCAAGAGTAAGTCAAGAGGTTTTTTCTCGACCGATGTCACGATCAACTTGCGAGTTGTTTTATCAGCCTTTAAAAACTTTTGTAGGTTGACTTGATAATTTGGAGAATTTTCAGCTGGGTGCTCTAGTTCTCCTTCACACACACTAATGGAATCATTGTTTTCCTCTAGCAATGTGCGTATAACGAAACGCCACTGAAGCCAATTATCACTGTCACGGAGCTTTTCTATTTTCAAATGCATCGACAGGTTTTGCACAACTCACTGCACTTCCTAATCGAATTATTTACACTGATAACTTGTGTTATAACCTGGGCCCATAACCTGTTGAGAGGTTACGTGTAAATAATTATATACGAGGACGGTGGAAGAAATATATTTAGATGTAAGAAGACGTTGTCGGAGGTGTCTACAAGACGGGCGCCCGGTTAGAACTAAACCCCTAAACGCGAAGGCATGTTATAAAAATGAAGGGGAACCAGGTATTTCCCAATATACCTAGATGTTGGGTTTTCGCAAGTAAGGTAAAAGACCAGATGTTTTACCTTGACAAAAAAGCTCAACTTTAACCAATCATAAATCCTTAACCATTGATCCTAGAGGATTGAAACTTCGACTGAAGCCGTGCTGGGTACAAATTTACTGAATTACATACCAAATACATCATAAGTTATTGAAAAAAGGCAGAAATGTCAAGGTCAAGAGCAGCCGTTATATGTAACCAAAAAGTATAAAAATCGATATTTTTTAATCATTTTCTTCTTCGAAATTTCTTCTTTATATTTTGTGTACATTATTTTAAATTTCAATAATAATTGACCTTTTATTAATGATTTTTATCGTAGAAAATTTTAGAATAACTGTTATTTTTGGTCCCTGAATAAACTTCTTGATGCGAGCGAAACGCTTTAAATTATTATATTTTAAAATGTTCTCTCTTGGCGAAACTTCAGTGAGCGGTATTGTATGGATATCCTTAAATCGTCTTAATGTTTGTACGGTTTTAAATTACATCCTCCTATTCATTCCGCTTCTATCGTTCTTTCTATACTAAACTTTCACTCCTATGCAAAACACTTGCAGCTTTCGTACCTCGAGGTTGCTAAAGCAGTCGCTGTCACAGCACCTAAAGGGAGATGGATTGGTGCAATCGAATTAGCGGAATAAGAAAATAGAGGATGCGACCAGCCGCGTTCCAGTTCTTCGCCCTTGTTACGATTTCCCATTCGCTAGACACGAAACAAGCGAAATCTCGTACTGCGGAAAGTTAAGGATCTTTTAACTTTAACAATAAGTCAAACGACCAATTTTACAATTATCTTACAGTTAACCTACAATTATTAAAATTATAGATTTTTCATAGGAAAGAAATGAATAAAGCTCACTGAAACACGTAAAGACTAAATATAATATATTCAATCTTGTCAGTTTTATGTGATTTAGTGCTTGGCAGATTTAATTGGTAAAAGGAACATTACACTTTCTCGGGTCGGAAAATAATTTAAAACAATGTAAAATTGTAACATTGTACAATTGTACAATTTTACAATTTTACAACATTACAATTTAATATTAATATATATGTATATATATATATATATAAAGTTGCAAATTTGCAAAGTTGTAAAATTGTGAAATTAAAAAATTCTAAAATTCTAAAACTGTAAATTTGTAAAATCCTAAAGTTGTAAAGTTGTAAAATTGTAGAATTGTAAAATTGTAAAGTCGTGAACTAAAACATTTCTAGTTATAGGCCGAAAATCAAGAAAAATTGCAATTTTTACCATTTTTCATCGTTTAGGAATCGTGAACCAATAATTAACCAATTTCAATGAAATTTTCAGAACGAATATAATTTATACGAATTTACAAAACACATCTTTGAAATTTTCGTTATTGGGCCAGCTAAAAAAGTTATAAATGCATTTTTTCAACATATTGTATATTAGACGTCATTTACTAAACTAATCCTTCTAGCCTTACAGAGAAATTAAAGTCCATGAAATTGGTCCATTCATAGAAAAGTTATTCCGATTTAATGTGTGTGTGTGTGTGATTAGTGTAGAGGACGTAGTAAAATTTGATTTCTTGGGCGAGTCGCAATATTGCGACAAAATGTTAACTTAATGATGTACTTTATTGGCGACGATTCCGATAATACATATAATCTTAATAACTTTATCGTGTGGTCATCTCAATGATAGATTACCTGCGATGTTCTGTGATGTTGATATTCCGATAAAAGAAAGTAAACACGTTATATTGCATTATGCATTAGCAAAACAAAAGGTTACGCATTTCTCTATATGTAATTTCTTACAGTACAAAGTATTTTTAAGTTTGTACATTATTTTTCTGAATATAAAAATATTCAATATTACGTAATACACCTGCAAAAAAGCAAATGAACATCGGAAAAATTGATTTCTATTTATTTTAAGTACAATACATCATATAAAAAATTCTGAAAAAAATAAAGAACAATGGTTTCAACAATATCTCCTTACAGAAATTTTAAAACTGGTGTCTCTCAAATTTCAATATAAAATATGCAGTTTTTTCGAATTTTTGGAGATTTCCAATTTTTTAAAATATGTTCGCAAAATCCGAAAAATCTGAGAAAAATACACATTAATAATCATGATGAGACGCAACTAACATAATAATATAAACATGCTACTCTGAAAACTTCAATATTAAATCAGCAATTTTATACTTCCGGATTTAAAAAAAAATCGATCTTGCAACCAAAAATTCTGAACTAATTCACTGTTGTGTGTGCTGCTAGGTAGAATGTTCATGAATTTTTTCGTAATTTTTTGTTGATCAGAACAGAAGAAATCGCGCATAATTCATGTGTAGTCTAACCCATAGTGAGATTGGGGATCCTATCATAATTTTATGCTTCCGGATTAAAAAAAAATTGATTTTGCACTCAAGTGCAGTGTTAATAAAACCCATTATTATACATAAATAATCTAATGTCAATCATTCACTCCAACACTCAGATCTGCACGAATTGCTCCTTGATAAATCAAACTCAATCTTTTACAAATCAATTTCAACCTTTGGCAAGTTTATTTTAAGTTTTTGCAATTCCATTTCAACCTTTTGCAAATCAATTTTAACCTTTCACAGGTTTTGCACTCCAATTCCACCCTTTCGCAATTCAATGTGAAATTAATTTGCAAAATTGTTGAAATTGATTTACAAAAGTGTGTATTTGACTCACAAAAGAATGAAATTGAATTTCAAAAGGGTATATTTGGAGTGTAAAACCTATAATTGAAAGTAATTTAATTACATTGTATTCAATTATTTCGTAATTCGAAATTCAGTCGCTTCATTCAATTAAATTACAGTGTAATTTGTTTTTACAATTGAAATACAATCACGAAGTACAGTATAATTATGAATATATTTCGCAAATCAATTTCAACCTCTTGCAATTCAATTTCAATCTTCTATAAGTCAAATTGACCCTTTTGCTAGTCAATTTCACCCTTTTGCAAATCAATTTCAACCTTTTGCAAATCAATTTCACCCTTTTATAAATCAATTTCATCCTTTTGCAAATCAATTTCAAATTTTTGCAAGTCAAATTGTCCCTTTGGATAGTCAATTTCATCCTTTTGCAAATCCATTTCAACCTGTCACAGGTTTTGCACTCCAAATTCCACCTTTCGCAAATCAAACTCAACATTTTGCAAATCAATTTCAAGTCTTTACAAATCTGCTTCGATCTTGTGTCAATCAATTTCAACCTGTCTCCGGTTTTGCACTCCAAATTCACCCTTTTGCAATTTAATAAGAAATTGACTTGCGAAAGGTTGAAATCGATTTGCAAAAAGTTGAAACTGATTAGCGAGAGTGTGTATTTGACTTGCAAAAGAGTGAATCTGGAGTGCGAAACCTATAATTACACTGTACCCAATTATTTCGTAATTCAAAATTCAGTCGCTTAATAATCTAAGGTCAATCATTCATTCCACCCCTCCAGTTCCACAACAAGTCTCAATCTGGTAATGCGCGGCGTCGACGATCTGCACGAACTGCTCCTTGAGCTCCCTGGCCTTCACGTAGACGTCCTCCTTCATGAGGTCGTAGCACATGGCGATGAGGCCCATGCCCAGCAGAAGATAGACGAAATTAATGATCAGCTTGGTCTGGCTATCCGTGGTGAGGTCTCCGTGGGTCCAGCCGGGCACGAGGTCGCCCACTCCGATTTTGCAGAGCGACGTCACGCAGAAGTAAGTGCTGTCTAGGTAGTCCCAGCCTTCCCACTCGGCGAACATCACCGAGCCGCCGAGCACGTAGCCGAAGATGACCCAGAGGCAGGCCGTGGAGGGGACGGTGACCCTCTGGCCGGGCTTCTTCTTGCCGGAGCACTGATGCAGCCACGTGTACAGCCAGCGGAACGTCTGCGCCAGCACCTTGCCCATGTTGAGGAAGTACAACACGTAAAGGGGAATGCCCAGGACGGCATAGACCACGGTGACGCCCTTGCCCCAAGGGGTCTGCGGCACCAAAGTCCCGTAGCCGATCATGGTGAACACGGAGAGGCAGAACATCATCGCCGCGGGGAAGGACCACAGGTCCACCGACGACAGGCTGCTGCAGTTCTCCCTCTTGTAGCTGCTAGTGAAGTTCTCCTGGTAGCTCCGCAGGATCTCGTTCGACAGCTGCTGGAACGTCGTCTTGTCGAATACGTTCACCGTCCGGTTGCTCGCCGTGCTCAGCCACAGCCTATCAGCATAGTCTCTTCTAATCAATTCCCGCACGCAAATCGGCGCCGGAAGCTGCGCTTCAGACTCGATCATCCTGAAACCGAATGCTCCGATTATTGCGTAACCCACCACCAACCCACCCACGCCAACTTGCGTGCACATAAACGCCACCAGCTTTCGGCAATAGTCTTTTATTCGCTCTCTCGGGTCCACCTCTGTTGATGTTGATGAGGAGTCCCGGCTTCTTAAGGATGATCTTATCGGAACACGCATGGTGATTATTGTAAGAGAGATGTAATACTGGGTTGCGTACTTCTACCACGTGGAACTTCGCGCGCGGTGATACTAAACTTTCCAGCCGCTTTTCTATTTCTGGCGAACCATGCTCTTGGGATCGTCTTGCGTCCTTTTCGTAGGCTTCTTGTCTTTCTCTCTTTGTTCCGACTGGGCTTCGGACGCCTACCGCCCGAGGTCAATAGTATTTTTAGAGGGAGATTGGGATTGTAATTGTACGTAATCTGGTTTCAGGAGAATTGTATTGGATTTGCAGTGGTTTTTGTTGAATTGTCCACTGCGAGCATTGTAGGTAACAATTTTTTATTTTTGTTTTTGTGACTGTGTACTATTTAGGGTGGACGTTGTTTAGTCTTGGCGAGAGGAAGGTTTCCGAATTTTGCCGGATACCCTCCAGGATTGTGACATTGGCTAAGAAAATAATCTATACGAAATTTTAATATTTAATGCTTGAAAATTATTTCTGGAACTCGATTTTCTCCATTAGAGTACATTGTAAATAAATATAAAAAAATATACATTTATATATATTGTTGAATTTGCCTTTCCATGTTCTATAACTGTATGCAATACAATGGAATACAAGGGTATCGTAAGAAAAACATTCGCACCTCTAAAATTTCTGAAATTGTATTTGGAAAAAAATTTTTTCTTTAGCATTATATTTCGTCGAACAATACAAGTTTTGGTTGACACATTTTTTTCATATATTTAATGACAATAAAGGTATTTTCAGAATTTACAAAGATATTCAGAATATTCAAAATATTTACATTTAGAACGTTGAGAATATTCACACTATTCAGAATATTCTCACTATTCACAATATTTACAATATTCACACACAATATTAACAGCACTCACAATATTCACAACATTCACAATATTCACAATATTCACTATATTCACAATATTTACAATATTCACAATATACATAATATTTACAATATTCAAAGATATTCACAATATTCACAATATTCAAAGATACTTACAAAGTTATTTACAATATGTGCAAAGTTTACGATATTCACAATATTCACTATATTCACAATATTATAATATATTTACAATATTCACAGTATTCACAATATACACACTATTTATAATATTCATAATATTTAAAGGTATTTACAAAGATATTTACAATATGTACAAAATTTATGATATTCACAATATTCACACAAAAGAATTTTCTTTAGCATTATATACTATTTACTTCCACGAACAATACAATTTTTGTTTGACAAATTTTTTATGTACTTAATAATAACAAAGGTATTTGCAGAATTAAGAAAGATATTTACAATATTTGCAATATTTACAATATTTACGATATTTGCAATATTTACAATATTTACAATATTCAAAATATTCACACTATCCACAATATTCACACAAAAGAATTTTCTTTAGCATTATATTTACTTCGTCGAACAATACAACTTTTAGTTTGACACGTTTTTTCATATATTTAATAATAACAAAGGTATTTGCAGAATTTACAAATATAATTTGTAATGTATAAAATATAATTATATTTATAATATTCACAATATTTACACTGTTCACAATATTCACAATAACCAAGTAAAAGTACATTCTTTGAACATATGTATACAGAATATCTCAAAATTCCTTCACAATCCGGAAATGGGAGGTTCCCGAAATCATTGGAGCGACATTTCCATTTGCAAAAATGGCGTTCGCGGCTTTGTTAAGGAGTTATTAAAGAAAAACATGGACCAATCAGAGCACGACCTAGATGCGTGTTGGCACAGTCGGCCAGTTGACAGTTGGCGCGTCGGGCCTACTGTGATAACACGCGTCTAGGTCGCGCTCTGATTGGTCCATGTTTTTCGTGAATAACTCCTTAACAAAGCCGCGGACGCCATTTTTGCAAAGGAAAATGTTGCTTCAAATGATCTCAGGAACCTCCCATTTTTTTCCGGATGTTGAAGGAATTTTGAGACACCCTGTATAATATATTCTATATATTGTAAATATTGTGAATAATGTGATTATGGTGAATATTGAGAATATTGTTACTATTGTAAAGATTGTTAATATTATGAATACTGTGAATATTGTGAATATTATGAATATTGTGAATATTATAAATATCCTTGTAAATACTGCAAATAGCTTTGTTATTATTAAATATATGTAAAAAATATGTCAAACAAAAGTTGTATTGTTCGATGAACTAAAAATAATGCTAAAGAAACAAAATTTTTTTCTGAAAACCAATTTTCGAAATTTCAAAGTTGAATGGATCGAAGCATTATTCGATATTATAAAAATTAGCTTCGATTACTATAGGTTTCAGAAAACGGAAACGTTCAGAACATTATTTGTTATTGTAAAAATTAACTTCACGTACTATACGATTCAGAAAGAAGTAAAAACTTTTTAGAATTGAAAATTAAATTACAAATACATTCTATTTAGTACCAATATGTGTAACGTTTTCATCATTAAAGAAATTATTTGGAACTTATAAATATTCATTACTCAATTACTATAGGCTTTAAAAACAGAATTGATCGAAATATTACTCGTTATTACAATGCAATTTTTGGACATAAGTATAGAATAGTATATTGTATACATAAATAATTGTAAATATTGTGAATATTTTGAATACTGTGAATATTGTGAATACTGCAAATATTGCAAATATTGTGAATATTGTGAATATTGTGAATATTGCGAATATTGTGAATATTATTAGAAATCATAATTGATCGAAGCATTACTCGTTATTATTCAAAAAACGGAAACGATCAATCAAATTAGCTTCGAGTTCTATATGATTCAGGAAACAGAAACGGTCAAAGCATTGTTTCTGTCAATAATGCAAACGCGCTATTAAATGTGAATTTGAAAAACACATGTTTAATCGTTCTGAATTGGAACTATACTGCGAATCTTTAGGAAAGTAGAAATTGTCTGCATCGATTGTATGAAATAGAAATTAAATTGAATGTTATTTCTTCCCTTAATGATTTTAATAGAAGAGAAATCATATATTAGCATCTTCAACTTTGAAAATTCTTCAACGATTTTGAATCTTATCTAATCAATTTTGCTATAAATGCATAAAGATTCGCAGTCTAATAATTATAAATAGACAGCGGATCTTTATGCAAAATAATAATTTTCTACCCGAATTGCAACAATCTTAAGTGATATAGAAATTTATTTTCTTCGTTAACATGTTTAATAGGTTGAAAATAATACACATAACAATATTTTTAAATTATTCTAATGTTTTTACTGTTTTAAATTACAAATATTATAAATTGACATCTTGATTTTTTCTAATTTCCTAACAATTTCGAATTTCAACTCAAGTTTACTTTTCAACTTAATTATTTACTCGATAAATTGAACTTTTCGAGAATGTGACTTCTATTGCTTCAACCTCCGATTCCTGAACAGAAATGTTGCATTTGATACAACGTAGAAATGACTCGAATAATCCTCGTGCTTAGACATCTAAAAATATCTGAATATTCCCATTCAGACGAGTTTATTCGCTAGAATTTTGCAGTCTGTATTTTCGAGGCTAACGTGTTGTTGGCGAATTTACTTTTTGTCGTGATCGAATTAGCGAATATCACTGTGATAAACAAACTGCGGACTTTATGCATTTATGACAAAGATTAGTAGGTATAATTTAAAATAGTGAAAATATTAGAAGAATTTAAAAATATTGTTTTTTATATTATTTTCAACTTATTAAATGTATTAAGAAAGAACATCAATTTCTATTTCATTGTGTCGATATTGTGATCATTGCGAGTATTGCAAATATTGCAAATATATATATAGTGCAAATAAGTAATGTAAACAATTCAAATAAATACCGTGAATATTGCAAAGAAGTATTCTACGTATTGTGTATAAGCATTGTGAGTATTGCAAATAAA
Source organism: Lasioglossum marginatum (assembly GCA_028455795.1). NCBI lineage: Eukaryota > Metazoa > Arthropoda > Insecta > Hymenoptera > Halictidae > Lasioglossum > Lasioglossum marginatum. The sequence goes on from CM052249.1 coordinate 83,617, forward strand.
TACTGTAAATATTGCTAATAAATATTGCTAATAAATATTGCAAGGTAATATTGCTAATAAATATTGCAAGGTAATATTACTAATAAATATTGCAAGGTAATAATTGCTAATGAATATTATAAATTTTTATACATAAATATCGTAAATAATACAAATACCGTGAATATTGTAAATATTACGAATATTGTAAATATTGTAGATATTGAAGAGTAATATTGTACATATTGCAAAGTAATATTGACAATATTGCAAAGTAATATTGACAATATTGCAAATGAATATTGTAAATATTGAAAAGTAATATTGCAAATATTGTGAATATTGCAAATATTGTATATACTGCAAAGTAATATTTCAAATATTGCAAAGTAACATTGTAAATATTGTAAATATTGTAAATGTGGCAAATGAATATTGTAAATATGGCAAAATAATATTGCATATATTGTAAATACCATTATATAGTAAATATTGTAAATATTACTAATATCGTTAATATAGTGAATATTGTAAATATTACAAATATCGTATATATAGTAAATATTGTAAATACTACGAATATTGTAAATATTGCAAATAAATATTGTAAATACTGTAATTATTGTAAATATTGTAAACATTGTAAATACTGTAATTATTGTAAATATTGCAAATATTGCAAAGTAATATTGCAAATATTGTATACATTGCAAAGTAATATTGTAAATATTGTAAATATTGTAAATATTCTATACATTGCAAAGTAATATTGTAAATATTGTAAATATTGTAAATATTGTAAATTTTGTAAATGTGATAAATATATATTGTAAATATGGCATATTAATGTTGCAAATATTGTAAACACCGTTATATAGTAAATATTGTAAATATTACTAATATCGTTAATGTAGTAAATATTACGAATATCGTATATATAGTAAATATTGTTAATATTATGATTATTGTAAATATTGCAAATAAATATTGTGAATATTGCAAAGGAATAATGTAAATATGGCAAATAAATATTGTGAATATTACGAATATCGTAAATATGGTAAATATTACGAATATTGTAAATATGATATTGCAAATATTGTAAATATTGCAATGTGATATTGCAAATATTATAAATATTGCAAAGTAATATTGCAAATAAATATTGTAAACATGGTACAGAAATATTGTAAATATATATTAGTAATTTTGTACATAAATATGTAAATATTGCAAAGTAATATTGTATATATTGCAAATTAATATTCACAATATTGCAAAATATATATTCTAAATATCGCATAGTAATATTGTGATTATCGCAAATATTGTAATATTAAACGTATCAAGAAAGAAAATCAATTTCTATTTCGCTCCAGTTTGTTGCAGATCAGGTAAAAATTTTTTATCTCGCCTAAAGATCAGCTGTCTATTAATGAACCATGGGACCATTTCATATCAAATATTAGGGAAACTATGTTTCTTTCCTTTTTAAGTAAACTACCACAAAACTAGTTTCCGAACCAGAGAACCTTTTTATGACAGAAAAGGTAAACGAATGCACGGAGGCCTAACAGAAAAATCCAAATACGATATACGATAAAACAAGAGATAGAAAGAACTAATATGTACTTCGTGTGTATTTTCAGCGATTAGATTAGTTGAAAATGCGTTCGGAAATAAATAAATGTGATAAGATTTCGATAAATGCTGTAACATATTGTATTTTTATAAATTGTTTAATTCGCCATTGGCACAGTTATACAAATTAAAGCTTTGGAGACGCTTTGCGTACAGGTTACGTTCTCTAAGAGATTAAAATAAAAATTCAATAAATTAAGCATTATGACAACCGAGTGATTATTAAAATATATCAGATTTCACAGCATCAAGTAATGGTTCTTTAATTGTATTGGGTTGGCAAGAATGTAATTTCGGTATCTTAAGGTAAAATAGAGCCCAATTTTTTTATTCAAGCAATGAATTTTAATGAATAAGATATTTTCCCTTTCTTCGGGATGATCTTTTGCCAAAATGAATAAATAAGAAAATATTTTATTGATTAATTGTTTAATTAATTGTAATTATTAAATGTTCATCGTTTCAGAAATTCGGTTTTATTTCTCCTTAAAATACCGAAATTACTTTCTTGCCAACCCAATATATTGATTTACCGTGCAGTAACATATTGCATTTTTATAAATCGTTTAATTCGACATTGTTATAGTTATGAATAGACTGCGGATATTTATGCATTTTCCAATTTTCCTAGACAAATCTTAAGAAAGTGGACTGAAACAAAATCTTATTTTTAATGGGAACAGCCATCGTAAATCCAAATCAAATAAAAATTGTGTAAAATTCTATCTAATTTTATAATCTAGCCTTTTTTACACATTCTCATAAGTCATAAATCCCTAAAGATCCGCAGTCTACTTATGAAAATTAAAGCTTTGGAAACGCTTTAAAATAAAAAGTCAACTAAAATATGCGTTATAGACCATATATTAACCAAAATAATTAACAGATACAAATTTAATCCAAGTATTAATTTTATCAGGTTTTAAGCACGTATATCGTTACTTAAAAGATACAAGCATGTCGCTTTAAGTTAAAATATAAGTTCAACCAAAATATACAGTCCAGAAAAATTCAACCAAAATATGCAGTCCAGGAAAATTCAATCAAAATATTTAACAAACAAAAATTTAATGAAATTATTCATTTTATCAGGTTCTAAGCTCGTATGCTGGTGCTCAAACGTTATACATACATGCATGTTACTTTTCAATTAAAATAAAAATTCTTGTAAATAAGTATTGTAAATATTGCAAATAAATATCGTAAATATTGTAAGTATCGTAAATATTTTGCAAATAAATATTGCAAAATTTCAAATAAATATTGTAGATATTGTACATATAGCAAATAAATATTGCAAATAAATATTGTAAATGTTATAAATAAACATTGTAAATATTGCAAATAAATATTGTAAATATTGCAAATAAATATTGTAAATATTGCAAATAAATATCGCAAATAAATTTTGTAAATATTGCAAATAAATGTCGCAAATAATATAAATCTTGTAAATATTGCAAATAAATATCGTAAAATTGCAAATAAATATTGTAGATGTTGCAAATAGATATTGTAAAATTGCAAATAAATATTACAAAAATTTCAAATGGTGCAAATAAATATTGTAATATTGTAAATAAATCTTGTAAATATTGCAGATCAATATTGTAAAATTGCAAACAAATATTGGAAATATTGCAAATAAATATTGTGAATATCGTAAATATTGCGAATACAAATAGTGCAAATAAATATTTCAAATAGCGCAAATAAATATTGTAAAGTTGCAAATGAGTATTGTCAATATTAAAAATAAATATTATAGATATTCTAAATATCGTAAATACTGCAAATATTATATTGTAGATATTGTAAATAAATATTTTAAATATTGCAAATAAATATTTAAAATAAATATCGTGAATATTGCAAATAAATATTGCAAATAGTGCAAATAAATATTTGTAAAATTGCAAATGAATATTGTAAATATTAAAAATAAATATTGTAGACACTGTAAATGGTAACACATTATATGGTAAATATTCAATTTTTCAATAACATACCGTGCCTTTCGTTATTGTTCTTACACCACAGTCGCTGTACGAACCAGTACAGTATCTTCGTTCGCCGCGAACCACGATGTCGGGAAATAATTTCCAGTCGTTTCTGATCATGCCTGTATGGCCGCTTATTATCAAAAATCAACTCGGTTGGAAGGTCGAAGGAACAGTGGATTGGTGGCTCTTAATAGAAATAGTAACCCATTATGCATCGGGCACGATGCACAAACTAAATCCCGTGCAATAGGGTCTCGCGTAATCTCGGGGTTAGCCAGTTAGATTCGCGTCGCGTACACCAGTTATATGCTTATCGTCATCACGCACGCATCATCGGGTGATCGTAAGCTCTGACAGTTCAGCACGGTGATTTTGCGATGAAGAGCTCATACATCATTTTTCATGTGACATTTTTCATAGGTAAGCTGAACAATTTCTTCGTCGATTTATTTCACGAATTTTCTGCCGGTTTGCTATGGTCTGGAAACTCGCTTTTTGTGGCCAAAAGTCAGTTTTGCAAGATTATAATATTGAAAAAATTTTTATTAACATTTTCCGCCGCCTCACTATAATCTGGAAACCGGCTTTTTGTAGAAAAATGAAAATCGGCAAAAGTGAAAATTGTGAATATCGAATTACATACAGAATCGAATTTTCCGCCGCCTCACTATAATCAGTATAATTTGGAAACCCGCGTTTTGTGGTCAAAAGTCAGTTTTTCAAGATCGAGATATCGAATAAAATTTTGATATTTTAATATTGCGAATATTGCGAATATTGCGAATATTGTGAATATAGTGAATATTGTTAATATTGTGAATATTGTGGATATAGTGAATATTGAGAATTTTTGCGAATATTGTGAATATTGTAACTATTGCGAATATTGTAAATATCGTGAATATTGTGAAGATTATGAATATTGTAAATATTGTGAATATTGTAGTTATTGTGAATATTGTGAATATTGTAAATATTGTGAGTATTGTGAATATTGTAACTATTGTGAATATTGCGGAAGTTTTTCTTGCAACAGAGTAAGAACCCTTCGAAGCTTGCAAATTCAAATTATTATTTATCTCAGATTAGTCTATGCTCAGACATATCGTTTCGAAGACAAAATCGTAAAATTCAGATAGATATATATTCTATATTATAATTCTTGTAATAATTGTTTAAATTTTATGCTCTTAAAATAATATGTAATAATAATAATAGTGTTCTCGATCAGCGCGACTAAAATCGTACATAAAAAAGATTAGGAAGATATCGTACATTATTTTTTCATGTGACCGTAGGTAAGCTGAACAATTTCTTCGTCAATTTGTTTCACGAATTTGTCGCCGTCTCACTATTATCCGGAAACTCGCTTTTTATGGCAAAAGTCATTTTTCAAGACCGAGATATTCAACAAAATTTTTATATTTTAGCCCTTGGCACGCCGAATTATTTTTCTATTTTATTGCCAACATCTTCCTACAATTTGATGCGTTTTATTTGAAATTTACTTTAAAGTTCTTTGACTTCTACGTATTTAATACAATTTTCTTTACTAATTATATTAGTGATATAGCTGTCAAACTTTGTTACAATTTATATTTGTGGAACTTTGTTTGTAACCAAAAAGTAAGGAATTGTGAATATTATGAATATCGTGAATATTGTGAATATTGTGAATATGATAAAGATTGTGAATATTGTAATTATTGTGAATATTGCGAATATTGTAAATATTGCTAATATGACAAATAAATATTGTAAATAATGCAAATAAATATTGTGAAAATTTTTCTTGCAACCGGAGTAAGAACCCTTCGATGACTCCTAATCCAAGTTACTATTCAGTTTAGATTATTCTGTGCTCAGATAGTCCGAAGACAAAGTTGTAAAATTCAGATGGATAGATATTTCTTGTAATAATTCTTGTAACAATTGTTTAAATTTTATGTTCTTAAAATAGTATATTGTAATAATAATAATAGTGTTCTCGGACAGCAGCAAACGTAGATATCATTTTTCATGTTACCGTAAGCTGAACTATTTCTTCGTCGATTTATTTCACGAATTCTCCGCCAACTCACTATGATCGGGAAAACCGTTTTCTGTGATCAAAAGTCAGTTTTTCAAGGTTAACCTTTTGCACTCCGAAGTATTTTTCAATTTTGTTGCCAATAATTCCCTATTACTATTTTAAGTGTTTTATTTGAAATTTCCTTCAAAGGACAGTTTCTTTGACTGCTACCTATTTAGACAATTTTGTTTGCTAATTACATTAAATATATCTTTCAAATTTTGTTGTAATTTATATTTGTGGAACTTATATTTGTGTTTAACTAAAAAATAAGGAATTGTGAATATTGTAACTATTGTGAATATTGTGAATATTGTGAATATTGCGAATATTGCGAATATTGCAAATATTGCGAATATTGCGAATATTGCAAATATTGCGAATATTGCGAATATTGCGAATATTGCGAATATTGCGAATATTGCGAATATTGTGAATATTGTCACTATTGTGAATATGGTGAATATTGTCAGTATTGTGAATATTGTGAATATTGTGAAAATTTTTCGTCCTATAAAGTAAGAACCCCTCGAAGCTTCCAAATCCAAATTATTATTCACTTCAGATCATTCTGTGCTCAGACATAATGTTCAGAAGGTAAAAAATCGTGAAATTGAGATGAAATGAAACATCACTAGACTGCGGATGTTTATGCATTAATGGCTTATAAAAATGTTCACAAAATGCTGTAGTATGAAATTGAGCAGAATGTAGTACAATTTTTATTAATGAAAATAGTAGTTTATTTGGTGAAAATTGAATAAACATCCGCAGTCTAGTCATCACAGACTATGAAAATATAAGTTTAAATAATAGTCTCACACGTGTCAGCAGGTGTATTTTAAAGTCTCATACGTGTCAGCAGGTGTATTTTAAGTGTGCAATACAGTTGTTATTATGAACAAACAGTGGCAAGTTTAAACAATGTAAACTTTGAGATGTTTTTAAAAAACGGGAAGCATAGAACCTTTTTCATAAGAAATTTTAGACATTTCTGAATACAGTGTATAAGGTTTTAAGATGTCCATTAATTTTATTTATTTTTATATTTTGTTAGTTTACATATATTTATAAATAATGTATATATGTATAATATACATTGATACTCGTAGTATATATTTATCGTTGATTTTGATTATGTTTACATTTTATTTATGTTTCTCAGCCGAAGAAATGTTTCCAAGAAAAGTTGATCAGTTTCAATTCACTTTTCTTAATTAAAGATTAAGGCTTCCAGCTTGAGTTGCTTATTTTATTTTGATTAGGTATGGCTATTATATGCGATAATATTTGAATGCAAAATTAAATATATACATATACTATTTCAATAAATGTTGGAAGAAAGAGATTGAGAAATTGTGGGACGATTATGGATAGCTCTAGAAGCCAAATTGGAAAACAATTGCCACGCTTCAATTTGAAAAATCAGAAAATTGAGGAATAATAATTAAGATTTAGAAAATAGTACAGGATATTTTGGTCAGATTTGATTTACATGTTCTCTACATTCGAAAAAATTAGTGAGTACCATATTTTATTTTAGAATATAGGTCCTTTAATAACAAAAAATCAAAATATCATACTAATATCATAATACATAATACATAATATCATACTAATATAATATCATACTAACATTTTTTAGATATTTAAAAAATGATGATTTGTCAACTTTTTTATCTGAACCTGTAACGATAATTTAAAAATTGCGTTTTGTAGAGTTCGGTAACTTGTATGCATACTGAAAATTTCATCGGTTAATGTTGCAATGAGCTATAAACGTTTAAAGATGAGAGCTTAAGTCTTATCAGGGAATTTCATCCTTAAGCTCTCATCTTTAAACGTTTGTAGCATATTGCAACATTAACCAATTTCGATGAAATTTTCAGTATGCATATAAGTTATCGAAATCTACAAAACGCATTTTTTAAATTATCGTTACACGCTCAGATCATTTTTTAAAATTTATATGATTCCCACAAATTGCAATCTGAACAAAAAAATTTTGGTTTACTCATTCTCTAGCAAACTAATCGGTCTAACATCATAAAAAACTTCAAGTCCTTTGGACCAATTTAAAAAAAGTTATGCGATTTTCAAGAGTGTCCACTTATTATTGTTCCCGATTGTATATTTCTGACTTCATAATATTATAAACGGTGTCGAAACGAATTCAACGACCTAGCGTACTATAACTAGACTGCGGATCTTTGTGCATTTATAGCAAAATTGAAAAAATGAAATTGAAAATTGTTGGAAAATTTTGCCTCTATTAAAATCGTTAAGGATAGAAATAGCATTCAATTTGGTTTTCATCGTTCAATTTTCATCATTGGTCTAATAATCATTAAGGGAAGATATAACATTCAATTTAGTTTCTAATCGATGTAATCCTGTTTTATAAAGCCTGCAGTAATTAAAATGAATATTTATAAGTTTTAAATAATTTTGATAATAATAATGATGAAAACATTACACGTTGGTACTAGAATATATTTGTAATTTAATTTCCAATTCTGAAAGAAGTAAAGAATTAAAATAAAATTGTGTGAAGGAAGATATAACATTCAATTTGGTTTCTATTTCTTGCAATCGATGCAGACAATTTTTATTTTGCATAAAGATCCGCAGTCTAATAATAGTCATTAAGGGAAGAAATAACATTCTATTCAGTTTCTAATCGATGCCTATTACGTAAATAACTGTAAATAATTGTAAATATTGCAAATATTGTACAGATTCTTAATATTGTGGAGATTGTGAATTTAGTAAATATTCTATATATTGCGAATATTTTGAATATTGCGAACAATTGCGAATATTGTGAATATTGCAACTATTGTAAATATTGTTAATGTGGACAATATTGTGAATATGTAACTATGGTCAATGTGGACAATATTGTGAATAGGTAACTATGGTCAATGTGGACAATATGTTACATTGTTACTGTTAACATTGTTACTATTGTTAATGTGGACAATATTGTGAACATTGTAACTATTGTGCATATTGTAAATATTGCAAATATTTCATATATTGTAATTATTGCAAAGATTGCAAATATTGCAAATATTCGTGGATATTGTAAATATTGCAAATATTCGTGAATATTATAAATATTGTCAATATTGTAATTATTGTAAATATTGCAAATATTGAAAATATTGCAAATATTGCAAATATTGCAAATACTACAAACATTGCAAATATTGTAGATATTGCAAATATCGATAAACATTGAAAATATTGGTAAATATTGTAGATATTGCTACCATTGCAAATGTTGGTTAATATTGCAAATATTTTTAATATTTTAAGTATTTTAAAAATTGAATTTATTGTAAATATTGCGAATATTGCAAGTATTTCAAGTATTGTAAAAATTGAATATGTTGTAAATATTGCGAATATATATTGCGAATATAGCAAATATTGGACCATACTGCAAATATTGGTACATTTTGCAAATATTAGTAAATATTGCAACCATTGGTAAATATTGCAAATATTGGCTAATACTTCAAGCATTGGTAAATATTGCACATATGGCAAATATTGTTAAATGTTGCAAATGTTGATATATAATGTGGATATTGCAAATATTGATAAATATTGGTAAATATTTAAAATATTGCGGATATTGCAAATATTGTGAATATTGCAAATATTGAAAAATATTGTAAATGCTAATATTGCGAATATTTCAAATTAATATTGTAAATGTGGCAAATATTAGTAAATATTGCAAGCAGTGGGAAAAATTGTAATTATTGTCAAATATTGCAAACATTGGTAAATATTGCAAATATTGGTCAATATTGTAAATATTTCGAATATTGCAAATGAATATTACAAATATTGAAAAAATTAAACAAATTTAAGATATCAATATATCATTAAGAGGAAAAATAACATTCAATTTAATTTCAATTTCTTACAATCGATGCAGACAATTTTTATTTTGCATATAGATCCGTAGTCTAATCATTATATAAGGGAAGGAATGACATTCAATTTGGTTTTCATTTCTTGCAGTCGATGCAGACAATTTTTATTTTGCATATAGATCCGTATATAATCTAACTATAACTTTTAACTTTGAAATGACTCTAAAATACTTTTGGCCGCAAACGGCGGGTTTCCGGACCGTAGTGCGCCTACCTATTAAAAGACACACTCGATAAGAAGGTGCCTGCAGTCGTCATTCGCCTATGCGTTGCGGTTTCCATGTGCAAGTTCATACATATTCAAATAATTATTTAATGGTATAAATGTCAGTTGTACCGCTCATAATTCTTTTAGAACCTCAATATGAAGAATTGCAGATTAATTTATTCATTATCTGGACGAAAAACTTTACAATATTAATTAACACATGAAAGAGTTTGCTTCCATATGAAAAATAATTCTAGTCATCTTTATGCAAATTTTCTTCTTAACACGACTTTACATAGTAGATACAAATAGAAACATAAATAGATACAAAAGATATTTTAACAAACCTTTGGAAAGGATGTTCTAAAATCATAATGATGCATTTTAATTTTTTCCTACTCTAAATATTTCTTTTCAATTTTAAAACAGAATTTTTTGAACATAAATATATGTATAGTATATTTAGAGTTTGCAATATCGGACCAAAAATACAATACCGGTATTCAGTATTTTTTTAAACGTTATATCGGAATACCGGTATTAATACCGGTATTAGGAATTTTCAAAAAGGTACAAAAACACAGTTGTTTCTTTGCCGTATTTATTAGTTTTATACAAAAAATAATAAACTATAAAAATATGAACAATTTTGTTATGTATACATATAAAATAAAGGAACAAATGTTATAATCAAATATTATTAATAAAAGCAGTAAAATAATAATTTTTAACATTAGAAACGAAAAATATAATATAAAAAATAAACCATTACAGTATTATAATACAATAAAGAATAAAACATATAGTATTATTATTAAGAAGATACTAATAACTAAGAGTAAAGAGGTAGTAAGGATACTAAGAGTAAATATCACCTAAAAATCTTGTTGTGTGGTCTATTATATAATATCTATTATTAGAAAAAAACATTAACTAATTTATTAACTGCATATTTTTGAAATGTGATTGTAAAAAACATAATGCATCTATTGAACTATCTATTGTGAATACGTATTTCAAATAAAAGTAGATGCCCAAAAAAATATTTATTATTTATACCGAAAATACCGGTATTTTCCCTTAGCAAATACCGGTTTCACGAAATTGCAAAATAACACGAAATATCGGTATTCGGTATACCAGTGTACCGGTATTGCAATTCCTAATTACCAATAACAATTTTGTTATTTGTTACTTTCCACAAGACAGTATCTAATGTACTTCAATTATTCAAATTTTGATGAACATTAATTAACACACGAGAAGAGTTTGCTTCGATACGAAAAATAATTTTAGTCTTGGAATTAAATTGCCGACAATAATTTTATTATTTGTTATTGTACTTTTCTATCTTCGGTTTTCTAACACAGCAGTGCTGACTGTATGTCAGTTATTCAAATTTTGATGAATATTAATTAACCATCCTTAGTCACCTTAATGCGAATTTTCTTCTTAACATGATTTTAAAAAGGTTAAACTCCATCGTGGAATTAAATTACCGATAATAATTTTGTTATTTGTTACTTTTCTAACTTCGTTTTTATAACACAGTACATCAATCGTTTAAATTTTGAACAATGTATGTATAAACAATTATTTATCTGAACACAATTGGACGATTAGTGCTTTTCAAAATGGCGGACGAGAAAAACTTTGTTCTCCAGATTTTTCCATTGATTGCACCGGTTTTATAAACGATTTTGTTTGCTGTTCGGTTTAGTTTAGGTTTGTTTAGTTTTCAAGCGTATGTCTAACAGCCATAAGATTTTAAAGCAATCATAGACTATAGACAGTTCGACGTAATCCCTGTCCAGCAACCGGAAGCGTGTATTATGTTCATTAAAATCAGCAGGTCGTTCGAATTGTTCACCCGTCGTATATAAAGCGGTCATTTAGAAAGTGCCGGTGTTAGTTGAACCGCTGATTGTGTGTTCATTGAAAATATTCAATGATAACGCGAAACATTCCGCGGAACTTTTTCGTCATTCGACAATTCGTTATCTTCGACAATTCAACATCACTCTGGCTTAAAGCGTAAAGTGTAAGTGTAAATTGTAAATATAAGGTTTTCGTGGGAAATCAATAATTATTATCAGTACCGCGTACGTTAGGGACACTCGCAAACATTTCAATGCGTTTTCACCAAAGAATTTGTAAGGATTGATTGATGAAGATTTCATCGAATCTTTAGAATTTCGCAATTTTCTGATACACTCGTTTAAGCAACCGTAATCTTCTGAAAGTTCATTTCGAATCTTTATTGATGTATTGAAATTTGATTTTGATTCTACTTTACAAATTGAATTCGAAAGTAATGTATAGGGATTGCGATACCGGTACACCGGTATACCGAATACCAGTACACCGAATACCGGTATTTCGTGTTATTTTGCAATTTCGTGAAACCGGTATTTGCTAAGGGAAAATACCGGTATTTTCGGTATAAATAATAAATATTTTTTTGATATACGTATTCACAATAGATAGTTCAATAGATGCATTATGTTTTTTATAATCACATTTCAAAAATATGCAGTTAATAAATTAATTAATGTTTTTTTCTAATAATAGATATGATAATAGACCACACAACAAGATTTTTAGGTGATATTTATTCTTAGTATCTACATATACTACCTCTTTACTCTCAGTTATTAGTATCTTCTTAATAATACAATAATACTATACGTTTTGTTACTTTATTGTATTATAATACTGTAATGTAATACTGTAAAAATTTATTTTTTATATTATATTTTTTGTTTCTAATGTTAAAAATGATTATTTTACTGCTCTTATTTATAATATTTGATTATAACATTTGTTCCTTTATTTTATATGTGTACATAACAAAATTGTTCATATTTTTATAGTTTATTATTTTTTGTTGTTTAAAACTAATACATACAGCAAAGAAACAACTATGTTTTTGTACCTTTTTGAAAATTTCTATTACCGGTATCAATACCGGTATTTCGATGTAACGTTTAAAAAAATACCGAATTCCGATATTGTATTTTCCGTAGTTTTTTATGTAGTATATAGAATAGAATTATACTATTTTGCATACGTAAATAACTGTAAATAATTGAGCCGTTTACTTTGAAAGTGGTCTAAGTCCATTTAAGTTTAAATTGAGATATTTAAGAGTTTGCGTTTCAATGAAATTAAAAATATACGTATAGGATACCAATATATCACACTCCTTAAGTGTATCTAAAAGAGTTAAATTTACAATTCCTATTAAAATAATAGCAATTATTAAGTGAATAATAAGGGCGCGCAGTGGTTCAAGTGGTAAGGCTCACGACTACGAACACCGTGGTCCCGGATTCAAACCCCGCCGGCATCTCTGAAAATGCTTTTCATTAGATAAAGGTTTTCATGTGATATTTAAACTGTGGTACCCTAAGGTGGTTCGGAACCCACCTTAATAATAAACTGTGGGTCCCGCTGAAATTAGGCGATAGTGAGAGTGGAAAGAGGGGAGATTGGTAAATGGATTTGAAACCCCGAGAGGACCAAATATCATTACTTACTTATTAAGTGAATAATATGTGTCTTCTTACCAAGAATGGACTTAAGCCACTTTCAAAATTAACAAGTAGATTTGTCATAAAATTTGAAACAGCCCAAGTCTATTCGATATAATTTAAAATGCTTCAAATTGAAAAAACAATATTCAATTCATTTTATATTTCATTACAAAACTTGAAAAACACCATTTATGCAATTCAGGAAATCTTCTAACTATATAAATTACATGACACTTTACTCCTCCTTTATATTTTGTGTATGCGGGAGGGATCTGAAGAAGTCATGGTGCTCCGGTTGTATACAGGGTGTCCCACCAGGGTGCTTCTAAGCTATACCTGTGAAAATTTTTTATCGAGATACAACGCACCGCACCCCCCAGGATTGTTCCTTTAGGAAAATTTTGAAAATTTTGAAATTCATCGTAACTATGAAGTATTATATATCGTTGGATTTGTAATTTTTTTCTAAATAAGAATATGGAAAAATTATATGACCTTAATTTTTAAAAAAATAACGATGACCTTGAAATTTCGAAAATTTGATTTTCAAAAAAAAAATTTTTTTGCCATTATATTTACCATATTGAACAGTGCAACTTTCTCCTCTGACATCTTTTCGTATAATCACAAATAACAGAGATATTTAAATATCTACATCAAAATGTAGCATATTTTGACTGATGGTGGGACATATGTATTATCCTGTATAAGTAAAATAATATATTATAGTTGTAAATGAATATATTCTACAGAATAGTAATAAGGAACTATTTCTTATATTCTAAAGAAGTTATATGTGATATTTACATATTTTTCGCTAAGGTAGTTTTATTTACATCAGGATATTGCTGACGGTAATCTTTTACAATTTGTAGTATCATCTGTTTTTCTTCCTCACTACGCGCTAAAATTTGATTAAAGTCCTACATTAACTTAACAGCTCTTTCTGCTTTATCGTTAACCACCGGTAAAGCTTTAACTATATCTAAACCTATTTTATAAGATGGTTCGTCTTGCCAAACTACAGGATCTTTTTTTAAAAATTCTGCCGATATGCCAAATCTACTAAAAAAACTTCCGTTTTCGAGTTTCGTTTGATATAAAATATGAAATATCCTTCTTCATATGGTCGGCTACATTACTTGGTAGGAGGACAAACTTTTTATAATAATCACCGCCGCCACTATTAGTGTTATTTAACGCCTCCACCATTCGTTTCTTGATTTCTATCGAAATGTCATTATCGAAGAACGATAACGCAGCATTTTCTGGTGTCAAATACCACAAGTGTCTGCAAAATTTCTCTAACGTTACATGACTAATGTCTTTATCTATTTTCTTATATTCATATAAGGATTTAATGAAAGTAAAATCCTGCTGCGGAACCCTCGTCGGGAGAAGAGCTTCTACCCATGCTTTTAAATATAAATTTGCAATAAATATACATATATCGCGAGTTCCATTTTTCTCCTCTTCGCTTAACTTGAATTCTTCGCGAAACAAAAATATTTTTAAACAATAAATGCCCTTCGCCATCCACCGAGCATGATGGAAAGCTCCGGGAGCTCGAAAACGGTACTTTGAAAAGGTATCGCCTAAAAATACTAGCACGAGTTCAATAAATTCGCGATAGTCTTCCCGTGGATGATGCATTTGCAAAGTCTATTTCGCAAAATTTATCAGCTGTGGTATATTTTCTATCTTTTGTTTGACAAAAGGATCTTCTACCCCAGAGTGGAAGTTTAATTTATTTATATTGGGCCACGCTTGTTGGAAGCGTTTAAAAATTGACACATTTGGACCCGTAGACTGGGACATCTTTTTCTCAAAAACCGATCTTAAAACTATTTCGTAAATATGGTGTCGGAAGATATACCGGGACCAGGGACTAATAGCGCTATCCCTACCATAAACCCTCGCCCATAGCAGGCTGCTACACTACTATTTCGGCGGGCTGCTATCTATAATTGGTTTTGGAGAGGAAAATGTGGAAAGAAGTAGGAATGGTATGCCGTGGAAAGAATGACGTGGAAGAAAAAAGGTCTAAGGGTTGTTTGGTTCTAGTGACTCAGATGTTTTGGCTGACGTGTCTACGGCTTAGTAATCGTGATGCGTTGGCGTTTACATAAATTATCGAATATAAAAAACTACGATCACTGCTTAGAGCATATTAGCAGGAACGTACCCTTATTTCAAGGTTTTTCTGCCTTGCGAAAGTGGTTTTCAGCTCATATTTTGCAAACCAAAGCCAGTTGACAAAAAATTGTGGCAACAGAAATAGTTTTACTTATTAACTTTACTTAACAGTTGACAACGGTACTTTGTAATGCAAAGTACAAGTTATTTGGTTTATTGTTCAATGCTAATGTGGCTAAACTGTCACTTTAGGCTTCTTAAAGTCTTGTTTCAGTACAGGTATAAATAAAATGTAATATATGGAAATGCTTAAATATCTCTGTTATTTGTGATTATACGAAAAAATGTCAGAGGAGAAATTTGTACTGTTCAATAAAGTAAATATAATGGCAAAATAAAAAGATTTTTTGGAAATCATATTTTCGATATTTCAAGGTCATCGTTATTTTTTTTAAATTAAGGTCATATAATTTTTAAATATTCTTATTTAGAAAAAAATTAAAAATCCAACGATATATAATACTTCATAGTAACGATGAATTTCAAAATTTTCAAAATTTCAATTGAAATGGGGCACATGATCCTTTTTTCCGATCGATCTCAAACTTTGCACAAATTTTTTTCTCACCTAAAGGAACAATTCTGGGGGGTGCGGTGCATTTTATTCGTTGGTCAGAAATTAAGAAGCACCCTAGTGTCCCACGCAACACTTTTCACGATTTTTTAAGTACTTGTGATAATTTGACACCAAATATTTTTTTAACAAAAATTGATCAGTTTTTGATTGACTATACATTGCGTAAAATATTGTGAATATTGCGAATATTGTGAACATTGTGAATATTGTGAATATTGTGAATAGTGTGAACATTGTGAATATTGTGAACATTGTGAACAGTGTGAACATTGTGAACATTGTAACTACTTATTATAAATTTTGTCAATCTGCAAGTAATGTGAATATTGTAACTATTGTTCATATTGGAAATATTGAAAATATTGGTAAATACTGTACATATATTGCAAATATTTGAAATATTTGTAAATATTGTAGATTTTGAAAGATTGCAAATATTCCTAAGTATTGTAAATATTGCAAACATTTCAAAAATTAAAATATTGTAAACATTGCAAATATTGAAAATATTGCAAATGTTTCAAATATTTGTAAATATTCTAAAGATTGTAAATATTTCAAATATTCGTAAATGTTGCAAATATTGCAAAAATTAAAAGTATTGCAGATATGGCAAATATTGCAAATACTGCGAATATTGCAAATGAATATTTTAAAAATTCGAAATGTTGTAAATATTCCAAATATTGCAAATATTGTAGATATTGCGAATATTGCAAATATTGGTAAATATTGCAAACATTGGTAAATATTGCAAACGTTGCAAATATTGGCGAATATTTCAAATATTGGTAAATATTGCAAATATTCGTAAATTTTGCAAATATGAGTATATATTGCAAATATTGGTGAATATTGCAAGCGTTTCAAATATTGGTAAATATTGCAAGCATTGCAAATATTGCAAATATTGGTAAATATTGCAAATATAGGTATACAGGATGGTCATTTTATCTGAAGACATTGAAATATCTCGAGAACTATGCATCGGATCAAAACAAGTGGGTAATGAAAGTTGTTCGTCGCGAAGGGGGATCCAATGATACCAAACTCGACCCCCCACCGCCACCCCCTGGAGGTAGGGGTGGGGGAAAATAAAAAACTTAAATGGGAAACCCCATTTTTCATTGCAGATTTGAATTCTCCAGAAAAAAATACACAAATTTGACCTAGGAGTTTTTGCATTTTGGTTCACAGATGGCGCTGTAATGGACAAAAATCAAAATGGGTAAAAAATCGTTGAAAATTGGGGATGTCTCGAAAAATACACACATAGATCAGAAAAATAAAAGTAGAAGTATTTGATATTTTTAAAAATGCTATTCAATAACACCATAATTGATCCTCCACCCCCACCCCCTGAGGGTAGGAGAGGGAATTATTTAAAAATCTTTAATCGCTTTCTCGAGATATTTCAATGTCTTCAGATAAAATGATCACCCTGTATATTGCAAATATTGGTAAATATTGCAAACGTTGCAAATATTTCAAAAATTGGTAAATATTGCATGTATTCGTACATATTGCAAACGTTGCAAATATTTCAAACATTGGTAAATATTGCATTATTATATAATAAATATATTGCATATATTTGCAAATATTCACAATATTTTTAATATCTTTGTAAATTCTGAAAATATTGTAAATATCTTTGTAAATTCTGCAAATATTGTAAATATCTTTGTAAATTCTGCAAATATCGATATTACTATTAAATGTATGACAAAATGTGCCAAACAAAAGTTGTATTGTTCGACAATGTAAATATGTATGATGCCAAAGGAAAAATTTTCTCGAAATCGAGTTGTCGAAATTTTAAAGTTGCGAATTTTTTCTTTACGATTACCTTGTATTTTATTTGCGTATACCCGTTTGAAATTTGATCTTGATTCAACTTGACAAATTGAAATGTGTTTCAGGTTTATACGTGGTTGGAGGAGCGCATTGGGGATATTGGGGTGCTCTTGGTAATCTATTTATTTTCATCATTATCAATTCCATTAAATAAACGTTCAAGTGACAAATGAAGAGTTATGGAGTACATAAATCTTTAGTCATAGAGATGGAAAAATGTTTTAAATTGCATGTTTTAATTGCAGATATTATCTTTGTCATAAATACATAAAATCCGCAGCGTTTTTACCGCGAGATAAACAAGTTCATCATTTTTCCATTACACACACATTTGGCCATCCATGAAACAACAGAATTTCAGAAAGCAATTATTTTGTGAATTACAGTGTGTCGTTAGTCGAAAATTATGATCAATTTTGGAGCTGCGGTTGCACCTTTACGTTTCGCGTCTTTGTGAAGTAAAGTAAGGTAAAATACGATCCTGTAGTGTGTAGTTCATTATTCCCGGTGTAATAAAAGGAAATTGGCAAAGAAAATCCATATTTTGCCCTCCCGTCGCGCATTGTTCTAGCAGAAAATCCCTCGTCGCGATATTCACATGATAGCTGGTGACGCGTGAATGATTAATCTGAATAATTGCTAATCAGAATGCGGCGATATCTGTTAGTTTTGTGGAACAATAAATTTATTACGCTGAGCAGAACTTGTCAATAATTTTTAGACATTGTTCAAGGACCAATTTTCTATGTCGTTTAGCTGACTTTAACAATACAGAACTAAAAAGTCTCGAGAAATCCCATCTGGAAATTTTTATTTTAACAAGCTCAAACTATACAGAAGGAATTCTGACAAGAATCAGCTGCTTCTATGTGCTACCCTCTGCCTGCCATAATTTTTTAAAATTTATGTAACACCGTATGGTGGTGGGTTGAGTGGGAATTCTAGTAAATACTAATTACGAAACCTGAACTTTAAACTTGAACTTTAAACTTGAATTGTGAGGTCGAACTTTAACCTTGAACTTTGAACTTTAAATGGGAACTTGAATTATGAATTTGTACTTTGAACATTAATTGTGAACTTGAAATATGGATTTGGACTTTGAACTTTAAACTTGAACTTTGAGCTTTAATTGTGAACTTGAATTATGGATTTGGACGTTGATATTGAACTTTAAACTTGAATTGTATGAGCTTGAACTTTAAACTTGAATTGTGAACATGAATTATGGATTTGGACTTTACAGTTGATCTTTAAATTTGAACTGTAAACTTGAACTTTTAACTTGATTTGTGAACTTGAATTATGGATTTGGACTTTAAATTTGAATTTTGAGCTTGAAATTCCAACTTGATCTTTAAACTTGATCTTTAGACTTGAACTATAATTAATGTTAATTAATTGGCAGACAGCGGATCTTCGTGCAAAATAATAATTGTCCACCTGAATTGCAACAAAGCGGAATGACATGGAAAATTATTTTCTATCTTAATACGTTTAATATTACAATATTTACAATATTCGCAATACTTGCAATGTTTACAATATTTACAAGATTTATTTGCAATTTTACAATATTCATTTGAAATTTTTTAATATTTATGTACAATATTTATTTTCAATATTTACAATATTTATTTTCAATATTTACAATATTTATTTTCAATATTTACAATATTTACAATATTCGCAATATTCTTTAATAGGTTGAAAACAATATAACAGTATTTTTAAATTCTTCTAAAGTTTTCACTGTTTTAAATGACAATATTCTTTAATAGGTTGAAAACAATATAACAGTATTTTTAAATTCTTCTAATGTTTTCACTGTTTTAAATGACATCTACCCATCATTGTCATAAATGCATGGAGTCCTCTGTCTATTCAACACAGAGAATATCCGCTAATTCGATCACGACAAAAAGTAAATTCGCCGACACACGTTAGCCTCGAAAATACAGGCTGCAAAATTCTAGCGGATAAACTCGTCTGAATGGGAATATTCAGATATTTTTAGATGTCTAAGCACGAGGAGGATTATTCGAGTTACATGTTAGACTTATTTCCACGTTGTACGAAATGCAACATGTCTGTGCAGGTATGGAAGTTCAAACAGTACTATTCACATTTTCGAAAAGTTCAATTTATATGTTTCAATTAGACCGTGAATCTCTATGCGTTTATGGCAAAATTGAGTAGATAAAATTGAAAATTGTCAGACAATTTTAAAAAAATCAAGACGTCAATATTTGATTTCTCCTCTATTATGATCATTAGACGGCGGATTTTTATGCATTTATAGCAAAATGGAGTAGATAAAATTAAAAATTGTTGGAGAATTTTAAAAATTCAAGATGTCAATATATGATTTCTCCTATATTATAATCATTTGATCTTGGACCTTTATGCATTTATAGCAAAATTGAGTAGATCAAATTGAAAATAGTAGGACAATTTTTTAAATTCAAGATGTCCATATACAGGGTGTGTCCATTAAGTTATGTCACCATTTTTTAGGTATTTCCAGTAGTGCAATTAAAAAATGTTTTAAAGTTTCTCAGTACTTGGTGAGCTACATGTACGCATATCCTTAAATCTGAAAAAATGTTTTTTACATAAAAAAGTAAAGGTCACCTTGACTTTTTTAAATGGCACCACATACTTTGGACATCATGGGATTGTTTCTGACGTCGAGACGAATTTAACAGTGTATTACACTATGACCTTGAAATGACCTCAAACTCGGAAATTTTGTGCAAACGTAATCTTAATGAAAAATTATTTCTTACAAAATAAATCAAGTTACATCAGATGTTCGAACTGCGATCCATCTTCTACGATACAGAGCTCCGCTCTTTGTATTAGATTTTTCATTGTCGCCATTATTCTAATTTTGTATTTTCCTTTTGCCAGTAATGTTTTAATGACTGAAAATAAATATAAAATTAAAACTTACCTGAAATGGCAGTGACAAGTTTCGTCAACACAATCGTGACAAGTGGCTGAAGTTACCGAATCACTCAAACACGCTTTTTATTAATTGGAATGTTACAAACACGTAAACGCTAAACTAACCTCTTCACGTAAACGCACGGTGATGCGACGCGATGGCGCGACGGTCGAGTTGACTCTGAATGTATACAGGATGCGGCAATAACTATGTCCACTTTGAATATTGCCGTTATTTGTAATAATATAAAAAAATGTTGTATACAAAACTTACACAGTACAGAGGGGGGCATATTATGACACAAATTTTTTCTGCGTGGGTGGAGGCATAGAGGAGATTTCAAGGTCACCTTGATTTTTTTAAATGGAAAGGCCTACTTTCTGTATCATGAATCGATAGCCTATCGAATTCTGAGTAAAAATGTATTGACCTCCATATGTCCTAAATCTAATAGTTAACGAGATATTATCGAAATAATTTTCTTCCTTCTTTAAATAATATCTCGTTAACTATTAGGTTTAGGACATATGAAAGTCAACACTTTTATACGCAGAATTTGATACTTTATCGATTTATGGTATAAAAAATAGGATATTCCATTTAAAAAATGAAGATGACCTTGACAATACTTTAAAAAAAGAAATTTCGGACTTTTTCATTGCAATGTGTAGCCAATTGAAAACTGATCAACTTTTGTTTAAAATATTTTTTGTCAGATTATCGCAAGTACTTGAAAAATCGTGAAAAGTGTTACGTGGGACACCCTGTATATATAAGTATGTATATGTATAGAAACGTTAATAATATTTTTTTAATATTAATAATAAATATGTATATATTATAATATATAAATATGTCTTATGCATGAGAAGTGAGCATCCTAATACGTACGAAAGTCCTGGGCACGGCTATAAGACTTAAAAAATACACGTATAACTTGGGACGTCCGAAATTCGAGTCCTACGGAAGTCCTTAGGACGTAAAAAGGATGTCCATAGAACGTCCGAAATTTAAGTCGATCGGATATCCCAGGGACATCCGCAACGGACATCGGACGTACGGACGTCCAAGGGACGACCGGTGCTACCTGGGAAATAAAAATTGCCCATCTGAATTGCAACAAACAGGAGTGAAATAGAATTAAAATTGATTTTCTGCTTTAATACGTTTAATATTGCGATATTTGCAATATTTATAATATTACTTTGCAAAATTTACAATATTTATTTGCGATATTTACAAGATTTATATGCAATATTTATTTTGAATAGTTACAATAGTTATTTGCAATTTTACAATATTTAGGTGCAATGTTTATATGCAATATTTACAATATTTACAATTTTCGCAATATTTGCAATATATACAATATTCGCAATATACACAATATGTAATACAAATTGATTTTCTTTCTTAATATGTTTAATATTACAATATTTACAATATTTGCAATAATATATACAATGTTACTGATAGGAGCGAAGTACACTCCTGAAGGGACTCTCTCGAAACGCGCCGTGCGGAACGGCGCACACGCAGTGAGTGAGTGCGAGTCCGTTGAGCATACGTGTGTCACGAGTATGATGCGATGATGATCGGACGTTATAATAAGTGTATTAATAGATTAGATTTTATAAGTGTATATAGTTAGAATAAACATTAGTTTAAGTTAAAAACCTTGTGTGTTTATTCGGAATCCACGCCCAACATATGGTAGCAGACCGTGGTTCATAACGGCGAGTTCGAGAAAGTGAGGTTGGAAAAGGCATGTGGTAATAAGAAAAGAAAAGGCATTCACGATGGCAGAAGGAAGCGTTTCAAGCCGACGAATAGAGCAATTGACAGATAAAAATTATCACGTGTGGGCTTTGAAGATACGAGCAGTATTAAAAGCGAAAAAATTATA
>CM052249.1:106590-139732 GCA_028455795.1 Lasioglossum marginatum
AGCAATTTTTAGTGATGATTCTGAGTCACCACTCGAGTGCTAGGGGTTAAAAATTTAAATAACATTCGATTTTCGTTCCTATAGCTAGGTTTGGTCGCGATTTGGTATGGAATTGGCATGGAATTGAAATAGAATTGGAATGAAATTGGAATGGAATTGGAATGAATTTGGCATGGAATTGACATAGAATTGGAATGGAATTGGAATGAATTTGGCATGGAATTGACATGGAATTGAAATGGAATTGGAATGAATGTGGCATGGAATTGACATGGAATTGAAATGGGTTTGGCATAGAATTGTGTCTGCAAGCTTTCGTTATAGAGGGCACGTCGGTTGCACTAAGAGCGAACCTAACCCAGCTTTCAGAGTAAATAACAGGCAATTCGTTATTGTCATTATCTTAAGATTTGTAAGTATTTAAATTATTGAAAATGCATGAAACTTGAAATTATACAATTTAGAAATTTAAATAAAATTCGATTTTCCCTCCTGAAGCAAGGTTTACTGTGACTTTGCTCGATATTTACTCTCAGAGCAAGATTAGGTCCGCTCTCAGTGCGACAGATCTGCCCTCTACACGAGGGCAGAGTCTACCCTCGTTTTGCCCTGGATTTGGCATGGAATTTTGCCTGCAAACTTTGCAGGCAAATACCGAACCATCTGTTTCCGAATTAGGCTCGGAATTTGCCGACAGATTTTGGTCGGCAGATTCAGAGCAAATAAGGACCAAATCCTGCTCAAAGCGGTTTCACACCAAAACGGCCTTTTGCTCGCAAAATACGATTACAAACATTTTTATCTCGAGGCAGATTTTGCTGACTGGGTGTATAACGTTATGTCATTTATTCATAAATATATTTATTTTGATACAATTCTCCAAGAAATTATGTCTGCCCTGTCTAAACCATTTCTGCACGTGTTACAGGATGGCTGCCGTTTTGAAACAAATATTTTCTCCGAATGTTACAATTCTGTACATAAACAATGTTTTTCGGATCTGTTTCTTAAGCATTATGGTGATAATGGTATATACCGCGAGATAATTTTACATTTCTGTGATTCCGGTTGTTTATTTGTGTTAGATTTACGTATTATTTCTAGAGTGCTGATGCTGTGGCAACAATTTTCGTTGTATTATACGCATGGGGTGCACTGATACAGTTGTATATGATGTGCTTCTGCATTCAACATTTATTGGACGCGGTATGGTTTTCTGTTTTATATAATAACAACATGAACTCTTGTTTGCTACTACAGTGTAATATATTCGAACGTACAGTCGAGTGAACAATATATACGTATACATTGTTAATCTCGAATCATTTTTTGTTAAGGTCTCGATAATATAGATCTCGTTACAATAAAATCACGAGACTTCTGTATTTACACACGCGGTACTAACTTACTTTCTAGAAACAGAAAGGTCAACTACATTGCAAATAATGTTAATTTTCGTGATCTTCATCGCTATTTGTAATGATATTCAACGAGAAAAGAATTTTGTAAAATTTTTAAAGCGACATTTTACGTAAAATTACATTTCGGCTGCTCTTTTCCTTGCGTAACCAGAAATTTTTGCCTTTTTTCTATGTCATCCAGTAGATTTGGACGAGAAGGCGCAAGAAATCCAAGTTTAGATCCTGGATGATCAATGATTCAAAAGTTATGATGTTTAAAGTTGAGCGATTTAGAGTATTTTTGACAGGTTAGCGCCGCCATGTTGTGTGTAGCGATGGTTGTGTATAGCGATAGTCATCTATGTATATGTATAGTAACCAACTATCGGTGTGACGAGTGAGATAGCACCATCCCGCGCCGCCATTGTTGGCTTCAACTCGCCCGTAAGACGGCTCAGTCTATCTCTATAAGTATATGTGACGGTCGCGCCGCTTACGGAGCGGAGCCGTTAGAGGACAGCACGAGCACGCGGTAATGGCGATAATGAATTAGTTGGTTTGAAGGTCAGGTCGGGTGGTTGCGGAGTGGGCCTGCTTAGGAATCTACGTGATCGACATCAGCTTGTGGCGGATGTAGATATGAAGATAATGTAGATTTCTGTTAATGTTAATTTTATTGATTAATTTGTTTATATTTGGCTGTTAACATTTATTTTGTTTTTGGTTTCCTACCAACAAATCTATTGATTTAATAAAATTATAACAGATTCAAATAAATATTCAAAGAAGTAAAAAGTCATTTTATTTTGAGGATTATTTTACGCTCTACAAACCGTTGATTTAAACCGTTGATCCTCTTGGATCGAATCTTGGATTTCTCGCATCTTCTCGTCCAAATCTACTTGATAACATAGGAGAAAGGCAAAAATTTTTGGTTTTGCAAGGAAAAGTTTACCCTACATTTCTTTTATTTGTTGTTAAGAAAATAGAGATCGATTATAATACAGGGCGTGCCAAACATGTCGGAAAACCTTGAAAGTGGTGGTTTCTGAGGTGATTCGAAGTCACTTTTTCCTTAACGAAAATGTCTGCCTCGGTGTTGTTAAGAAGTTATTAATGAAAAACGCGAACCAATCAGAGCGTGGCTATAGCGAAGGGGTCCGGCTCAACGACAGATCCCGCGGATCGTTGCCGTTCACGCTCTGATTGGTCCGTGTTTTTCATTAATAACTCCTTAACAAAGCCGAGATGGACATTTCCGCTGAGGAAAAAGCGACTTCAAATCACTTCAAGATCCATCCCTTTCAAGGTTCTCCGACAGTTTTGGAACACCCTATAATAGAACTATAATAGTTTGCGATTATGTTCTGCTTACTGTATGTTGGAAAGTGAAGCGGGCTAATAAGAACTGGATGAGACGAGTCAAGCTACTATTGTTATTACGAGAGAATTTATTTTTGACGCGAATAAACAATAGACTAAAGCCCGCGGTCGAAACAAAGAATGTCTGAAAAGCTTACTCTAATAACAATACATCTGTTTCATTGAGGAGTATTGGCAATATTTTTAATATCGACTTATAATTTGTTCAATTAGAGTACAACGATGATGGACAGCGTGTTTCATAAAAAATGGTACGACCACGATATCTCGCTGCAACGTTCCGTTATGTTGATGACCCTGGCTACCAAATTGAAATGCCATTTATCTCGATTTCGGAGTATAGACTTGACGCTGCCATCTTTTATGTCGGTGAGACTGAGTCTAGGGTTTCAACGTTTTAAATTTTTAACGAATCCTATTTACCTGACGTTCTCGATATTTCAGATTCTGAACCAAGCATACTCGGTGAGTTTGTTGTTTCTAAAGTCCAGATGAGATTGAACTACACCACGGAACGGCAAGCTAGTAACGTTAGTTTCGTCAGAGCAATTTCGATAGTGCATTAGAAGCGATACGTCGCGGCATCGAAAAAATGAAAATATGTAAACATACTAATCTTCACTGGTGGACTTGTTGCTTTCGAAATTACACTTACACTTGTTCGGTTCGACACGATGTGTCGGAAGCATCTTTATTCATGTACACTTGATATTGTTAAATATAAACTATAATTATTTGTTATTATGGACGAAGTGTGTATTTCATTAGAACCAACAAAATGGTAACAGCGCGGGGTTCCGGAATTTGAACAACTGGAAAACTGACTTACAGTAATGTCGCATTCTAACAATAAGTCCGGCGGTGGAGATCATTCTATGTTACTTCGCCTACCCATTTCACCGGGGGGCACACCCTGCAAGGGGCCAAGAAGCTCGAGGTGCCTCGGTCGCCGAGCAATGTAAACGTACCTTTTAATCCGATATCGGATCGGGTACATCGGTGTGAACCACTACCAATCCAATTACAACACATTTTTATTTGTCATTATATTTTTATGAGACTTTCACCAACTTATTTGTGGCATTTTTCTGATTAAAATCACACTAAACGCGATATCATTTCAACTGTATTTAGTGGTTTACTTGACAGTATGGAGAACATAGAAGATGATAGCGAGAAACAGAAAGAGAAACAGCGACCGCGACGACCAGGCAAAAATTCAAAACTTATTGTACTGGTTTAGCACTCCAAATTCACCCTTTTGCAAATCATATTCAACCTTTTGCAAATCAATTTCAACCTTTTGCAAATCGATTTCCACCTTTCATAGGTCTTACAAATCAAATTCCACCTTTTGCAAATCAAACTCAACCTCTGCAAATCAATTTCAACCTATTATAAATCAATTTCACCCTTTTACAGGTTTGGCAAATCAAATTCCACCGTTTGCAAATCAAGCTCAACATTTTGCAAGTCAATTTCAAGTTTTTGCTAATCCATTTCAACCTTTTGCAAGTGAAATTGACCCTTTCGCAAGTCAATCATCCATTTACAAATCAATTTCACCCTTCTCCATATCAATTTTAACCTTTTTTGGTTAAAAATGTGCAGGTTTTGCACTCCAAATTCACTCTTTTATAAAGCAATGTGAAATTGACTTGCAGAAGGTTGAAATTGGATTGCAAAAGGGTGTATTTGACTTACCAAAGGATGAAATTGAATTGCAGAAATGTGAATTTGGAGTGCAAAACCTATGAAAGATTGAAATTGATTTGCAAAAGGGTGAAATTGATTTGCAAAACGTTTAGATTTGCGAAAGGTTTAATTTGATTTGTAAATGGGTGAAATTGATTGCAATGGTTCAATTTGACTTGCAAAAAGGTGAAATTGATTTGCAAAAGGTTCAATTTGATTTGCAAAAAGTTCAATTTGATTTGCAAATGGATGAAATTGATTTGCAATGGTTCCACCTGACTTGCAAAAAGGTTAAATTGATATGCAAAAGGTTGAAATTGATTTGCAAATTGGTGAAATTCATTTGCAATATCTTCAATTTAATTTGCAAAAGGTTCAATTTGATTTGCAATGGTTCAATTTGACTTGCAAAAAGGATAAATTGATATGCATAGGGTTTGAATTGATTTGCAAATTTGAAATTCATTTGAAAAAGGTTCAATTTGATTTTTAATAGGGTGAGCTTGATTTGCAAAGGTTCAATTTGATTTGCAAAAGGATGAATTTGGAGTGCAAAACCTATGAAAGGTTGAAATTGATTTGCAAAAGGTTGAAATCGATTTACAAAAAGCTGAAATTGATTTGCAAAAGGGTGAAATTGAATTGCACAAGATTGTAATTTATTTGCAAAAGGTTAAATGTGATTTGCAAAAGGTGGAATTTGAGAATTGACTTAGAATGGGACATTAGTGTAATAAGATGTATTAGATGATTGCATAAGTTCGTAGTATCCGATATTTTCGTAAATGCCGCAAACTGTACTGCACGGCGGTCTGTAAAAAGAAATTATATTTTCCATTCTTTTCTACAATTAGAAGGTTTTTATGTTCACAGAATGTTATTATTGCTACGATAAAATAAAATTCCACTATAAGTATCAGTGATTGCATAAGTTCGTGGCCGATTTGAAAATAAAATTCAGTGGTTAAATTTTAAACAATACAGCTTTATTAATCAATTATACATATAGTCACCATTCTTTTCTTTAGATTTTATTAAATCCTTATTGAATTAGAAAAGAATGGTGACTATATATGTATAATTGATTAATAAAGCTGTATTCTTTAAAATTTAATCATTGAATTTTATTTTCAAATCGGGCACGAACTTATGCAATCATCTGATATAATACATATCGATTTAAAAAGAAAAGAACATAATGTTATATATAAAAAAAGATTGTTGTATTTATCTTATTTTTAAACCGTTTAAAGATATGTAACCCCTTTTAACAGAATTTATTCAGGTACGACTAATTTATTCGATAATAACACATGAAACAATATTTAAATATACGAACACGGTTTATTACGAGCAAAACAGTTTAATAAACAGAATACTGAACAATGTGATAAATAAATTGGACGTGGGCATTGCGGCAGAAGAATATTCATCTAGGTGGTAGAAAACTTTTCGGTTTCCGACAACTTGGGTGGGTCTGTAGTTGAAAGCCAAGGTGCCGTTGTCCATCTGGACACTTTTGAAAACCTTCAGCTGCGAACAAAAGAAAAATGACGTATTAATTTTACTGGTCTTATAAACTCGTTTATACTCGTACTCGTTTTCGCAAATGTATAGAAAGAATGTCCTATAATTCTCTCAATCAAAGAAAAATACAAAAGTGCTAGATCAACTTGAATTTGTTTGAGAAGGTACGTAAGAAAAACCATAGATTTCCACTAGAAAATCCGAAATTGACTTTTGCAAGCCTTCTCAAAATCATCGCGAGGTAAACATAATAATACCTTTGTTATTACTGAATATTATAAATATTGTGAATGTTGTGAATGTTGTGAATACTGTGAATATTCTATATATTGTGGATACTGTGATTACTGTGAATATTATGAATATTGTAAATATTATGAATATTGTGAATGTTGTGAATATTGTGAATAATTTTAATATTGTGAATGTTGTGAATATTCTAAATATTGTGTATACATAGATAGAATGTCCTATAATTTCCTCAATCAGACAAAACACAAAAGTTCTAGGATTAATTTGAATTTGTTATAACTTTAAAATGATCAACAGAAGACTTCTCAGTTTGGAGTAGTATACAATATACCCCGGGAATTGAAAAGGTACGTAATACAAGTAACCATAGAGTTTTCCACTAGAAAATTTGAAATTAACTTTTGCAAGCCTTCTCAAAATTGTCGTGAGCTTAACATAATAATACCTTTGTTATTATTAGATATATGTGAATATTGTGAGTTTCGTTGGTTTAACTTTGCTTCAGTGAGGCACTAACTATTGTCACCTTCGAAAGTATAATAGGAGTAGAAAAGTTTTCGAAATAAAAGTTGTATTGGACAACAGGGACCATAGTGTGGCGTTAATCTTTTCTTGCTAGACAGGTACAATCTAACTCAGATAGTAAGGTTGGTGATCCTATCACAATTTTATGCTAAGAGATTTTTTTAAAAGTCGATTTTGCAACCAAATATTCTGAAATTATTCACAGTCGTGCCTGCCACTGGGTAGAACGTTCATTAATTATTTCGTAACTTTTTGTTGAGCAGAACAAAAGAAATAAAACAGTGTAACCCAGATAGTGAGGTTGGGGATCCTACCACAATTTTGTGCATTGGGATTTTAAAAAAATTCATTTTGCAAACTAAAAATTCTGAAATAATTTACTGTGTTGTGCGCCATTAGGTAGAATGTTCATGAATTTTTTCACAAAACATAATTTTTAAAATTTTGTATTATTCCTACCAATTGCAATCCGAACAAAAATTTTTGTTTACTCATTCTCTAGCAAACTAGAGATTTTACAATTGTACAATTCTACAATTTGACAACTTTAGAATTTTACAACGTCACAATTTTACAATTGTACAACTTTGCAACTTTATAATATTACAACTTTGCAACTTTACAATATTACAACTTTGCAAGTTTACATCTTTAGAATTTTACAACTTTACAATTTTACAATTTTAAAGTTGCAAAGGTGTAAAATTCTAATTTTGTAAAGTTGTAAAATTGTGAAATTGTAGAATTGTATACAGTTGTAGAATTGTAGAATTGTACAATTGTCGAATTGTAGAATTGTAAAATTCAAAATTCGTAAAATTGTAAAATTCTAAATTCTCGTTACAACTAAAGTTGTAAAATTGTAGAATTCTAAAGATGTAAAGTTGTAAAATTGTACAATTGCAAAATTGTAAAATTGTAAACACGTAAAGTTGTAAAATTGTCAAATTGTAGAATTGTACAAATGTAAAATTGTACAAGTCCTTTGCTAATCTAAAAAAATTTATGCGATTTTTAAAAATGTCCACTTAATATTGTCCCCGACTGTATATGGCAACCCGGTTCGCGTCGTTGGTGTTCCAGCGAAAGTGTTAAATTTAAACGATAATATTCTCTGTTGTGTAAATAGACGTCTGGCATATCCTCTTTGAAAATACACGGCGTATACAAGGCGTTTAGTACTACGTGACGATCGTTGTATAAACAAGCCTGCGTTCGAGTTGAAGCCGACCACTTTAAGTAATTTCTGTGAAGACAAGTAAGCTACCGATAGAATTTGAGAACGGCTGCAACGTTTATGTACTGAAATTGCACTCGCAATTACTCCCGCATGTTGCCGAACACAGTTTATCAGGAAATGTTGAATTTTAGCTATTTTCGTACGGTTAAATATACAATACCGACGAAAAATTGAACCAATGAAATCATTTTCTCAAAACATAATTATTTATTTTTAAATCGAGTATTTTTCAAAACTCGAACTTTCGGCTGCAGCGTCGATTTTTTAGAAATCCGGAACTTAAATTTCTGCTCTTTACCTTGACAGACTCAAAATTTCTACCTTTTTCCAATAAATTATGATGTATTTGGTATGTAATTCAGTAGATTTGTACCCAGCGCGGCTTCAGTCGAAGTTTCAATCCTCTAGAATCAATGGTTCAGGATTTATGGTTGCTTAAAGTTGAGCTTTTTCGGTATTTTTGACAGGTAAGGGCGCCGCCATATTGGTTTGTAGTGGCGATCGCGCGCCGCTTACCGAGCAGAACCGCTAGATGGCAGCACGGGCCCGCGTTAATGCTGATAATATAGAGCAGGTATTGCGATTGTTACTTGAATTTTGGAAAATATGGCCACGATATTGTGTTTTAACTGGTCTGGGTTAGGTTTGGGTTAGGTTTCAGTAAATATTTTCCACGATATTTCTTCTCAAACATTTTCTGAGATATTGTCTTTAGGTTAGCGATATTACTGTGTGGGGAACGTTGTTCCCCCTCTCCGTTATGATCTCGAGTGGGGGGTCGGCGTCGCCGTTGGCGCCAGTGTTCCGATTGAGGCCTCAATTTCTCGCGCATGCGCGGCAATTTCAGCCTCAGTAACGTAACCTTTTCGATGAAATCGGGKAGCTTGAGCACCCYGCAGACTTTTAAAAATTTRKTAGTSTATACATATGAAATATTGAAATTTAATATAATYCAAACTTATTCTTCTATGACTATCTATGACTATCACTCGTCCCGCCAATAATACCGGTACACTCCCGCCAATATAACTGCCTCGGGGCGCTAGGGCTCTGGCCGCTCTGCTGCGTCATTGAAGATACGCTACTGTTTTGGCCGCGCATGCGCGAGAAATTGAGACCTCAACAGTGCTTCGATTCGGGGCACTATTTTTCGCGCATGCGCGGCAAAAACAGTAACCTATCTATAATGAGGTAGCAGAGCAGCCAGAGTCCTGAGGCAGTTATATTGGCGGGAGTGTACCGGTATTATTGGCGGGCCGAGTGATAGTCATAGATAATCATAGAAGAATAAGTTTGAATTATATTAAATTTCAATATTTCGTATGTATATTACTAATAAGTTTTTAAAATTCTGCGGGGTGCTGAAGGTACCCGATTTTGTACACTAGTGAGGCTAAAATCGCCGCGCATGCGCGAAAAATAGTGCCCCGAATCGAAGCACTGCTCGGAACAGTGTTCCGATTGAGGCCTCAATTTCTCGCGCATGCGCGGCAATTTCAGCCTCAGTAACGTAACCTTTTCGATGAAATCGGGTAGCTTGAGCACTCCGCAGACTTTTAAAAATTTATTAGTCTATACATATGAAATATTGAAATTTAATATAATTCAAACTTATTCTTCTATGACTATCTATGACTATCACTCGTCCCGCCAATAATACCGGTACACATCCGCCAATATAACTGCCTCGAGGCGCTAGGGCTCTGGCCGTTCTGCTGCGTCATTGTAGATACGCTACTGTTTTGGCCGCGCATGCACGAGAAATTGAGGCCTCAATCGGAACACTGGTTGGCGCGCCGAGCCTACCGCTCGCGCTCTCGTCTTCCGACCGCCGAGTGGAAAGATTGTCACTCCACGTTGTGCATAGTGTATCTTTTAAGCTTGCTCGTTCCGCCAAAGTATAACCCAATCGACACGTTTCATAATAACTGCGAGTAGACGCAGAATATACGGCGTATAGATACCGCCAATCCTACAACTTGTAGGGAGTTTAGCGCTAGCGCGCCGTTCCCCTAGGCCGCGCCTAGAGAAAGCCATACCATGAGTTGGCAGCCCTGCTTCCAGGCGAGAAGCAGGCGAGAAGAAGCGCGAAGCAGCACTTCGCCATTGGACTTCCAGTTGTACAGTCGCACGAGGTTGACTTCGTGTTCCTTCCTTTTGTTAATAATAAAGTGTAACGTTCTTGTGAACAGTAAATATTCTACCGTGTTATTCCCTACCACGCGATACTACCTTTCATATAGAGTAGGCTATATTTCCGAGTAGTTCTCATGTATCTCGTGAGAGACAAATCCTACAAACTGTGTGTCCGTGCTGCCATCTAGCGGCATATGGCGACGCCCTTACCTGTCAAAAATACCGAAAAAGCTCAACTTTAAGCAACCATAAATCCTGAACCATTGATTTTAGAAGATTAAAACTTGGACTGAAGTTTGGGTACAAATCTACTGAATTACATCATATACCAAATACATCATAATTTATTGGAAAAGGCAGAAATTTTGTGTCCGTCAAGGTAAAGTTTACCCTAAACTTGTGATAGGATCCCCAACCTCACTACTTGGTTTAGACTACACACGAATTATGCTCTATTTCTTCTGTTGCGCTCAACTAAAAATTACGAAAAAATTCATTAACATTCTACCTAGTGGCACACACAACAGTGAATTATTTCAGAATTTTTGTTTGGAAACTCGAGTTTTTAAAAAATCCGGAAAGTTAAAATTGCCGATTTAAATGGATAAGTAATAAGGTAAATTGATAAGTAATTTAAAAATAAATCTTATCTAACTAATATTGATCTAAGAAGATAATGATCCTGTTTTTAAGTAATCATACTGACCTGCTGGCCCGATATCGTGCGTTTTCCAGCGAGAACATACCACATGACGGTCTCCAGGCATTCTGGAGTAGTTAACGATCCATTGTAATGGTAATAGGTTGTGTCTTTCTTCGGGAGAAGCTGTCTAGGAAACAGCTTCGTCTTCAATGGAACTGGTTTCGGCTTGGACGACTCCGGACCATCCCATTGTGATACCAGCTTCGTTGCTTTTACAATAGGCGCTAGATCCATGTTATCCGAATCACTCAACTGTAATATCGTACATCTTTTTGTTAATAAATTGAGATATTGTTTTCCTAGGAATATTTCATGTACGAGGTGTGATCAAAAATAATTATTGATTGAATCGAATTACTTATATATATGGCCGATGGGTCATTCGATAGGGCATCAAAAGAAAGGGTACTGTGCAAAATTTCAAGCCTATATCTCAATCGGAAAGGTAGTTATGGGGTAAAATTGAAAAATCAATTTTTGGACTGTTTTCCCTAGTTAATGATGTTTAGAAATTCTGAGAAAAATCTGACACACGTCAAGCACTCAAATGCATACTCTGCTATTCCTTTCAAATTTTTAAATTGAAAATCTTGCTTGTGAAAACTCAGAAACCTCAAGAAAATCGAAAAAATGCAGATTTTACGTGGAAGATCTAGAGTGACCACATTTATATTTTTATCGACTACATTTTATTTTATAGTTTCTATAAATTGTTATAACTGCGGGAAGATGGGCCACTTCGCAAGAGACTGTAGGAGGTCAGACAGAAACAGTAATGCTAGTAACGAAAGCGGTTACAAGGGATACCATGCCAACAGTAAATGGAATCGACAAGGAACTCGAGGTAAAAGTAATTATAAAGGTAATTATAAAGACAAATCAACTCATGAACACCGTGACGAACATGCAATGAGGGTTAGAGAAAATTTTGACGTAACTGATAATACATCAGAAAATGAAAAGATTACATGGCTGCTAGATTCAGCGTGCACTTCGCACATGAGCTTTCAGAAACACATCGTTTCTGATCAAAGACCAGAAAAGGTAGACATCAATACTGCAGAGCACGGACGGTGCATTGCATCGGAGGGTCGTGGTACAGTATATGGACTGAGCGACAGGAAGGGGCTCGGAGCAACCCGAATAAGAACGGAGAACACTCTATATGTTCCGGATCTCAACTGTAATCTTATGTCAGTACCAAGTCTGGTGAAAAGAGGTAAAAAAATTATACTCGACGAAAATGGGGCTGAAGTCTACGACAAGTACACAGGTGAGCTGATCGCCGAAGGGCATTTTGAAAATGACGCATTTATGATGCAGATTGACATCGAACGAGAGCAAAATAAACACGATT
Source organism: Lasioglossum marginatum (assembly GCA_028455795.1). Taxonomy (NCBI): domain Eukaryota; kingdom Metazoa; phylum Arthropoda; class Insecta; order Hymenoptera; family Halictidae; genus Lasioglossum; species Lasioglossum marginatum. The sequence goes on from CM052249.1 coordinate 118,809, forward strand.
CTGAGTTATGCTTGAGTACAGTAGAAGTGTGCTACGAATTGTGGCATAGGAGGTTAGGGCACCTCAATTACAGGTATTTACAGAAGATGGCTAAAGAACAACTGGTAGATGGGTTACCCAGAAGGCGAAGGCAAAACATGTGAATCATGCATTAAGGGTAAAATGTACCGATTACCTTTTCCAGAAGTCGAAGTAGAGAAAACCCAACGGATACTAAAGAGATTGCACGTGGACTTGTGTGGTCCCATGCCCAAAACGTCACTTGGTGGAAGTAAATATATGTTAGTGATAGTGGATGAATACAGCAGAAGATATTTCGTAGAATTCCTGAGATCGAAAGACGAAACAGCAAGCAGGCTGCAGAACTTCATTGAAAGACGTGAAAACGAGAAGGAACGAAGAGTAAAGTATGTAAGATCAGATAATGGAACAGAATTTGTTAATGAACCATTATTGAGGTATTATAGAGAAAAGGAAATTAAAAGCGAAAGAACAACGATGCATACTCCACAAAGCAACGGATTAGCGGAGAGAGCCAATAGGTCTCTAATTGATGTAGCAAGAACATTGTTACTAGATGCCGGATTGCCACAAGAATTCTGGGCAGAGGCGATATGGACAGCATCGTATATCCACAACGTCATTCCCACAAAGAAGGAAACTATAGTACCATTAGGAATATGGATGAACAGGAAACCATCCATCAAACACTTGAAAGTTTTTGGATGCAAAGCGTATTACCGGAATACCGATGTATCCAAGAAGAAATTCGATGAGAGATCGAGAGCAGCGGTCTTTATCGGATATTCGAGGGATAGGAAGGCATACAGACTGTATGACTTCAAAGAAGACAAGATAATAGAGAGTAGAGACGTGAAATTTATAGAAACAGAAAGACGGTATCTGAAGGACACAAACTCAGATCCTGAAACGCTAGACAGTATCATTTATTATCATAGTAGCGAAGAAGTTATCGATGATGGAAATCGAATCGTTCCAATGGATCGAAGTCAGGATGATGAGACGAATAATCTCGAGAACATTAACGTTGAAGAAGGAGATCCAAATAGGGAGATACCTGTCCCAGAACCTACGCCAAGAGGCAGGCGAATAGGTGATACCAATGAAGTTTTACGAGAAAGAAGACTACGGATGAGAGAAGAGAAAGAACGTGAACTACGAAATCAAGGAGTAAGAAGATCGTCACGAGAAAGAAAACCAAGCGGCAGATACGTAGCAAATATGAGCAGAGAAGATGTACCAAAGAATTATGACGATGTCATGCAATCAAAAGAAAGGGACAAATGGTTGGAAGCCATAGAGAACGAGCTGAAGACGTTAGAAAGTTATGAAGTATGGAGAGAGATCGAAGAACCGAAGAATGAGAGAGTGATAAGAAGCAGATGGATGTTCACCAAGAAAAAGAATAATGACGAAATAAAATACAAGGCACGTTTAGTTGCAGATAGGTCGAGGCAACGGATAGGAAGAGATTACGAGGATTCCTACAATCCAGTTATGCGAAAAGAGTCTCTACGTACGCTATTGGCAATAGCAGCCATTAGGGGATTTCAGGTGAAATTCATAGATGTTGAGACTGCATACTTAAACGGTAGATTGAAGAGGAAGGTGTATATGAGACCTCCTCAAGGCGTCAATACTGAAAGAGGGAGAGTACTATTGGTTGAAAAGAGTCTGTATGCCAAAAGCAGGAAGGTGCTGGCATGACAAATTAATTGAGATTCTTACAGCAGCAGGTTTGAAATCGACGAAAGCTGATCCATGCGTATTTGTTTCGGAGAAAGGTAACAACTTTATAGCTATAGGGTTTTACGTGGATGATTGCATAATTGTCGGTAAAAATGTTAAAATAATAGAGATGTTAATACAAAAACTTAATGAGCAACTTAGAATTAGGATATTAACAGGAAAAATAGAATTTTTAGGAATTAGCATTGATAGAACCAAAGACGGATTCCTACTGGATCAAGGAAAATTCATAGATGAAATACTGAACAGATATGGTATGCAGGATTGCCATGCAGTCAGGACGCCGGGAGTAGCGGGGTCCAAACTTGATGAGTACGTGGAATCTGAAAGGATGGACGCGATATTCTACCAAGAGATACTGGGAAGCGTAGGATATCTGGTCGTTGGGACGAGACCGGATCTTGCGTTCAGGTATAGCAAACTGTCGCAGTATACCCACGTGAAATACACTTTCAAGCGCTAAAAAGAGTATTAAGGTACCTTTAGGGGACACGTACATTAAGGTCGAAAATAGGTTCCGAGGATGGCAGGCTAACAATTAGCTCAGATGCAAGTTGGTGTACGACGAACGATTCGAAGTCATTCTCGGGATACGTAGTAAAGATTGGAAATTCCACGATCGGGTGGAAAAGTCGAAAACAAAAAATTGTTATACTATCCACAATGGAATCGGAGCTGGTTGGTGTGTGTGATGCGATAAGTGAGGCGAAATGGATGATTGGGTTGTTGGAGGAGTTAAATCAACCTGATTTGATAATGAAGCCAGTACGAGTAAACACCGATAGTCAAGCTGTAATAGATTGGATAGCAAATCCGAGGGTAAACAACAGGAATAAGCATATTCATCGAAAATATCACTATATAAGAGATGAGAAGGATACGGGTGAAATAATATTGCATCATACCAGATCATCAGAATTAGAGTCAGATGCGATGACAAAAGATTTAAGCGTTGAAGCATTCGGAGAGCTTAGGATTAGTAAGAGTTTGAAATTCCTACGCGAAAGGAGGGATTTGATAATGTGTCGCGTAGGAGAACCATTGTATCGAGGTTGGTACTATGTATAGGGTATTTTAGCGAGAAGAGGTTATGCGCGCGCAGAGCGGTGAAGCGGCGGAGTTTTGTAACGGTCGTTTTGCGAGGAGTCGTTCTGAGTCATCGTCCATGATCGTCTATGCATTTATTATACGTGTAACAACGTAGAGCGCAGGACCCACAACCGTAATAACAAAAGTCTAAAATATTAAATAGTATTTGAAATATTCGATTCGCCAAATAATGCCCTCCACTGATTACTAGACTGCGGATGTTTATGCAATTTTCGAATCAAATAAAATTTTACTTTCCGTGATAGATGCCTTTATAGATCTAAAATAAATGAAAATCGTACTAAATTTTTTTAAATTTTCCAAAGCCATAATTGCATAAAGACCCGTAGTCTAATGATTAAATTATTTGAAAATATCAATGTATATACTTCAATACCCATAAACATGCGTGGAAAATCGCAAAAGAGTTCAGTGGTTTTCCTAGAACAAATTCCTAAAAGTTGGCAGAAAATGGAATTTAAATCCCTTTAGTATCGTTTGTAGATTAGACTATGTTTCCAATTGACGGTTTCCGTCAATATTGACGGAATAAATCATTCTGTTAAGGACTATACCTTGTATAAAGTTGAAACGACGGCAATTCCACTCTCCTGTTGTGAAGCTGCCCTAAGGTTCGCGTATTTGTTGTTGTAATGGACGAAATGCGCTTCGAAAGCATCGCGAACACCGTTCACAGTGTGCTCAGAAGGCCAGTGAAAATGTATGTGGTCTAGAACATATGTCGCTGGTAACTCTCCTCCTTCCAGGAGGAAAGTGTTCTCGGAAAACCGTATCTCAACTAAAAAAGAAAGAAGAAAGACATTCCATTTTTAAGAAGGTGTACTGCACGACGAAATTTAAAAATTGTAAAATTGTAAAATTCGAAAGTTGTAAAGTTGTAAAAAGATGTAAAATTATAAAATTCTAAAGTCGTAAAATTGTAAAGTTGTAAAATTCTAAAGTCGTAAAGTTGTAAAATTGTACAATTGTAAAAAAAGGTGAAAAATTGTACGCGATTATGTGTGTGTGTGTGTGATCGTTACAGTTCTACAATTTTACAAACATTACAATTTTACAATTTAAAAAATGTGACATATGTAAAATTGTAAAGTTGTAAAGTTGTAAAATTGTAAAATTGTAAAGTTCTAAAATCGTAAAGACGTAAAGTTGCAAAATTGTAAAGTTGTCAAATTGTGAAATTGTAAAGTTGAAAAATCGTGAAATGATGATTGTGATGACCATTACTTTTTATACACTCTGTACCTAGACTAATACTTCTTTTATTACAGAGGATATTGTTACGTTTTCCATTGGCTATGACGAGGATTTCATATTGTTTGCGAGCGAAAAACTGCGGCAATAAAGTGGCAGCATCGCTTTGAAGTAATCTGAATGAACCAGGAAGACGTAATTAATCATTGAGATTTATTTGAAACGTGCTTTGAATTTATGGTTCGTTCATCTTTGTTAATAGATGTTTACATCGGATATGAACGTTACATCTTTTCTGCTGCTCGAATTGGTGGAATTTAAATATTCGCGCCAGAGTAGAGAAACTTTTATTTGAATCGTTACTATGAAGAGTAAATAATATACTGAGAAATATTGTATACATATATAAATATAATATTTATATAAACGGAGGCTATCTTTGTGCGATTTGTCATCTGTTATAATAATTTGATTGACTGTAATTACAGTAATATCCCATTCTAAGTCAATTCTCGGTTCTGCGTTTTGACATAGATCGGAACAGAACACTATTTTTTTGTAGCTTCGTCGACCGCGCCGAACGTAGAAAAGGACAGCATGTAAACACGGACCGCGCGTTGCTGCAGGCGCAACAAAAAACAACGTATCGGTGAGACAATACAAGTGCAATACTGAAACTTCTTTATTTTTACATATTTTTCATAAATTTTTATTATTACCACGCTTATATTAGCTTGCCGAGTTGTTGTATGCGTCAAATCTTGTAATCGAATTTTAAACCACTTCCCAGTGAGCTAGAGACTTGAAACTTTAAACTCATAGCTCAGAACTGGATGACAATGCAATATTAAAAAAAAAATTTTTTTTTAACTGTGCATTTAGGACTTAGGAGAAAAAAAATATTTAAATATTAACCGTCAAACACACACACACCTCGCTGCGCGACGCACGGTAGTGAGTCATCGCGTTCAGCGATCCCCACTCCGCGCGTCAGCGCTCTCTACTCCACTACGCGCTCTCACTCCGACTCATCCCCACTCCACTGACCCACTTCGAAGGAGCTTAGTCCCATTACGGACTACATCAAGAGACGTCGTCTCTCAGAGTCATTCCCTCATATGTAGACTAAAAAGTAGAAAATAAAAAATATATAAAAAAAACTTTTAAAAAACACGCTTATATTAAAATGCACTAAAAAGGAGAAAATAATTTTTATAGACATTAGTGACTATAAATAAAAGCGTGGAGCGCCCACGAAGATTACGTCAATATAGTTTAGCGCTCCACGCTTTTATTTATAGTCACTAATGTGTCTATAAAAATTATTTTCTCCTTTTTAGTGCATTTTAATATAAGCCTGGTTTTTAAAAGGTTTTTTTATATATTACCAATATATTTGCGACATTTTTCTGATTAAAATTTACACACCAAACAAGATAGTAGTAGTATCTTTATTCGCAAATATGTATATGCCTTTCGGAGTTACATTTTTTCTCTCTTCTTCCTTCATTTCAACATTCCTTATAATTACATTTTTCTTAACTCTAACTTATACTTATACTTATGCTAATATTTACAATACTATGTACAGTCAGTGTATGTCTTTATTCTCCTCTACTTTTGTCCTTATCTCTCCTTACCTTCTCTTGTCCTTCTCTATTTTCTCTTAGCTTCCTACTCCAATTTGCACCTTTCCCATTTTCATCCAATATTTCTTCTATTTTATTACCACGTTTTTATTAACTCGCTTTCTTGTCTGTCTGTTTGTCTGTTCGGTACTTTTGCAATTGATTTTAAACTAACTTCCCGATGAGCTAGAGACTTAAACTTTAACCACTTCGTTCTCACGAATAGCTCAGAACTGGATGACAATTCAATATTAACTCACTTTCTTGTCTGTCTGTTCGTCTAAAAAGCAGAAAATAATTATTTAAATAAAAATAAATTTTTTAAAAATACCACGTTTTTAAGACGGACTAAATTTTGAATGTGAATTTTTAATAGCTATGAAAATACTTGGGGCGCGAGATAATAGTAAGGAGTGTAGAGAGTAGCTGCCGTTGAGAAAACTCACACAACAGTTCATATCATTTGCAGTGCAATAAAATTGTAGATGAACCATCATGCATCAATTATCTATTGCATGCGCCCCACGTTTTTCGTTTTAAATCTTACAAGTATTTTCATAGCTATTAAAAAATCATAATCACAAATCAAAATCATAATCTGTATGGGACTAGAAAAAATTATTTTATACTTTTTAGTCCGTCTTAAAAACGTGGTATATTAGAAATTTTCAGCGGTAGTGTAAACATGAACCGCGCGTTGCCGAAGGCGCGACAAAATATAGCGTATCGGTGAGACAATACTAGTGCAATACTGAAACTTCTTTATTTTTCATGAAATTTTACCAATACATTTGCGACATTTTTCTGATTAAAATCCCACCAAACAAGATACAATTTGGCCCATGTTTACTGTACACCCCAGATAGCACCGGACGTCCATTTCTTGTCCAATTTACGTCCATACGTCCGATGTCCGTTACGGATGTCCCTGGGACGTCTTATGGACATCCGTTTTTACGTCCTAAGGACATCCGTGGGACCAAATTTCGGATTTCCCAGGGTCGTCCATTTTTTTCATCGCATTTTTACTCTCGGGGGTTAGTACTTTCGTAGACTCAAACTGTGTCACGTCGTGCTGTATTTCGGAAAGTCAATTCCAGTGAGATCGGGCTAAAGTCCCCCTTCGTATCAAATATAACCGTATAGATTCCGCTAGTCTGGTATTAAATCTATTAGGCTTTTCTAAAGTTGTTTTCGAGATCCCCGCATTGCCAGTGCGTCAAAACCGAGCACTTCTAGTTAGGTAATAACTGTTTATACTTAATTTTTATCCATTTCATTCGCGACATTTACACACATGTAAACCATTCTTTTGACTTGAATATATTGGTATTTAAAGATAACTTCGTACCAATTCACTAAACCCTTAATCATCGTTCCACAATCCTAATCTAGTAATTGAACGTTCCCGATACAATCACACGATACAATCTTACCGCTCGGATTGTATCAATTAGATTATACTAGTTACGAGGCCCACTAACTATCCTTGGTGGCTCCCTAATTATCGCATCAGGTTCGTCCGCTACCTAGCAGCTCCCTGGTTACGCATCAGGTTCGTCTGCACTCTTACTAACAAGTTAAAACCTTAATCCTAGGGTAATAACTCTTCGCCGGCCACTCGTGCTACTTCACGGCCCTGGCTCGTAACAAACGTTTTTATACATATACATACTTATATACATATATAGGATGTCCCACGTAACACTTTTCACGATTTTTCAAGTACTTGCGATAATCTGACAAAAAAATATTTTAAACAAAAGTTGATCAGTTTTCAATTGGCTACACATTGCAATGAAAAAAGTCCGAAATTTCTTTTTTTAAAGTATTGTCAAGTCCACCTTCATTTTTTAAAATGGAATGTCCTATTTTTTATACCATAAATCGATAAAGTATCAAATTCTGCGTATGAAAATGTTGACCTTCATATGTGCTAAACCTAATAGTTAACGAGATATTATACAAAGAAGGAAGAAAATTATTTCGATAATATCTCGTTAACTATTAGATTTAGACATATGGAGGTCAATACATTTTTACTCAGAATTCGATAGGCTATCGATTCATGATACAGAAAGTAGGCCTTTACATTTAAAAAAATCAAGGTGACCTTGAAATCTCCTCTATGCTTCCACCCACGCAGAAAAAATTTGTGTCACAATATGCCCCCCTCTATACTGTTTTGTACACAACTAAGTTTTGTATACAACATTTTTTCATATTATTACAAATAACGGCAATATTCAAAGTGGACATAGTTATTGCCGCACCCTGTATACATTCAGAGTCAACTCGACCGTCACGCCGTCGCGTCGCATCACCGTGCGTTTACGTGAAGTGAGGTTAGTTTAGCACGTGTTCCTTGTGCACGTATACGTTACAAATATATATTTGTAATGTTCCAATTAATAAAAAGGCATGTTTGAGTGATTCAGTAACTTCAGCCACTTGTCACGATTGTGTTGGTGAAACTTGTCACTGCCATTTCAGGTAAGTTTTAATTTTATATTTATTTTTAGTCATTAAAACATTACTGGCAAAAGGAAAATACAAAAATATTATTATATAGTATCGTATTTTAATGAAAACATTTGAATCAATTTATAAAAATACATGTTTAATATTATTCAATGATATAATTTCCATTATTTGTAACAATATGTAATAATATGTTGTCATTTTTCAGATAACCTGTCTATTCTTGTTTTCCAATGACTTGCTATTGTGTTGGTGGAACTTGACAATTTGAAGTAAGTTTTTATTTCATATTTATTCTCAGTCATTGAAACATTACTGGCAAAAGGAAAATACAAAATTATAATTAGGTTGGAGGGAAAATTCTATCGTATTTTAACACTAAACCTACCAACACCGGTTAAAATGACTGATTCCAGGTTTTTTATTTTACAATTAGAAAAGTAATAAAACTGATTTCATAAGAAACGACTGTATAGATATTTTTAGTAGTGCACGTATTACAATAGGAGCTGCACAAAGTCTAAATAAAATCAATCTTGTCATTTTTATAAGGTAACGTGTATCAGTTACTTTTGAGGCTCGGTAGGTTAAGTGTTAAAGAAAACATTTGTATCAGTTTATAGAAATCCATGTTTAATATTATTCAATGATATAATTTCCATTATTTGTCACAATATGTTGCCATTTTTCAAATAACCTGTCAATTCATGTTTTCCAATGACTCGCTAGTTAACATGTGTTTTTGATTTACAAGCAAAATTACCTGCTTATTTAAAATACGACATAGCTTTCTCTCCAACCTAATATATTCATGCTAAAATCTTCGCGTTTATTGGACAATGCTTCTTACCAAGAAATTCTAATTTTCAGATGCAGCGAAGGATATACCAAACATCTATTCATCAGAAAGACACAAGTGTTTCTATACAGATGTGGCTTACATTAGCGGAGGACCGTGGAAAGAAACAGTGTCAAAAAATTTTTAATAATAAAATTAAAAATTTATATTTTACAATTGTTATAAATATATATATTATGTTATGAATTATTGTATTGTATTGTACTATGTATTATTGTATTGTACTATGTACCTAATCTATGTATGTGCTTGTAATATATAAAATTTTGAATAAATTAAAATTAAAATTAAATTTTAATGTTCTATAAACGTCCTGTGAATGTCCTTTTAACGTTCTGAATATGTCCAGCTGTACGTCCCAGTGACGTCCAAATAACGTCCGTATGTCCCAGATATGTCCCAGATACGTGCCAGATAGTTCTAGGTATGTCCCAGTTACGTCCCAGATAGGTCCGCACGGGACGTCCTATGTACACTTTGTAACACGGACCTCATTCGGAGATTTCTGGGAAGTATCTCGGACATATCTCGGACATACGGACATGATTCGGATGTCCCTGGGACATAGGAAGGTCCGATACGGACATACTTTGGACATCCATCGGACATCCGAGTGCTGTACATCTACAAAACGCATCTTTTAAATTTTCATTACGAGCTCTAATAAAAAAGTTGTAAATGGTGCTCTTTTATTTTCTCATATAATTCTTAGCAATCGCAATTTTTTCAAAATCTTTTTTGCATGTCATTTGGTAAATCAATTCTTCTAATTGCTTAAAAAAGTCAGGTCGTCTGGTCCGATCATAAGAAAGTTATACTGTTTTAATGTGCGTTCAAATACTTTCGTGGTTCACTGTAATTATATACCATAGATTGGTTGCTAATACATAATGTGCTTACATAATTGTAATATCTTAAACAGCGAAGTCTTTCTCAATTTAGCGAACAAGAAGGCGTTGTGCGATTCGTGACTAGAACACATTCTGGCACATTTGATTGGAAGGACACGGTAGACCTTGACAAAGAGTACAGCTGCGTTTCAAGGCTTTATCGATGCAGTGCAATGCTATTAGCAACTAATTTTCGCACATTTTGCTTTTGTTAGACAGCGGCAACGCCACACGTGGCAATTGAATTCGCACATTTTCGTTCTTTACAGTTTCCTGGATCAATACTAGTTCCATGCTATTATGTAAAGCGTAAAGGATTTTTAGTTATTATCGGTCGGACAGCGTCACAGTGGTTCTAAATCGCCGAAACGTGGCCAAAATCCGAAAAATGAACTTTCTGTGTATCTCAAACAAACTTCTGTCTTTCTCATATCTCAAAAGATATGTCCACGATGTTTGACTGGGTTCTCAGATAATGACTCTATATGTAGAGAAACCGAGATACGATGGTATTATCGTTTATGCTTGCAAAATGGTCAGAGTACAAATATTGCCTTGAATCGTCGCGCAGGTTCTGTATCGCGAACTGCGCTGTCAAAGTACTCAGTGCAGTCAGTGATGGGCACTATCGAGTAAAAACTATCGACTAAAGGTCGGTTTATATAGTTAGGAGCATAACTGATCACACACACTTTCAATTTCTCTGGCTAGAAGAACTAGTTTAGTAAATGACGTCTAATAAATATGTTGAAAAAATGCATTTGGTTGGAATTGTGAAAAACAATAGTAAAAATCTATTTCTACAACCTTTTTAGCTGTGGGCCAATGACGAAAGTTTAAAAGATATGTTTGGTTAACTCGTATAAATTATATATGCTCCAAATTTCATTGAAATTAGTTAATTGGTTTACGAGTTATAAACGATCAAAAGTGGTAAAAATTCCAATTTTTCAAGACTTTCGGCCTTTATACCACTTTTGATCGTTTATAACTCGCAAACCAATTAACCAATTTCAATGAAATTTTCAGAACCTATATAATTTATACGAGTTGACCAAACACATCTTTTAAATTTTGGTTATTGGCCCAGCTAAAAAAGTTGTAAAAATCAATTTTTACTATTGTTTTTCGCAATTCCGACCAAATGGATTTTTTCAACATATTTTCTAGACATCATTTACTAAACTAATTCTTCTAGCCTTATAGAGAAATTGAAGTCGTTTGGTCTATTCATAAATAGTTATCCTTATTTAATACTAAACCTACCACCACCGGTCAGAATGACCGGTTCCAGATTTATTATTTTACAATTATTGAAATAATAAAAATGATTTTATAAGAATTGATTGTATAAATATCTTTAGTAGAGCATGTATTATGATAAGAGCCGCACAAAGTCTGAATAAAATCAATCTTGTCATTTATTTAAGAGACCAGTAACTTTTAGCTCGGTAGGTTTATGGTAGTGATCAGTTACATGATCCTAACTGTACTATCCGCACCGATACGTACCGGATCCGTTCCGTACACAAACACAAAGTATTCTTGGCGAGAATGTCGGACGGTCGGACCGGTGCCGGAACGGGTCCGGTACGTGTCAGTACGGTAGGTATAGACACTACATCATTCAAATACATTGAAGAATATTTGTTTGGTCGGATACGTTCCGTGTCTGCGCGAATAGTATAAATCGACCTTAAATTGATAGTATTTGTTACTATTTTCAATCGACTGGTTTTACTGAACTATCGACTGAATTTTGCAGTGGTGCGGATTATACTATTTTCAGTCGACTGTTTTACTATTTACTATACACTGACCCGAATTAATATTCGAACGCTCTAAAAAAGACGATAGCTTTTTTAATATTGTACTATACGATTTGAACTTTTTTGGGAAGCTAGAGCAATTAGTTTACTACAGGATGTGAAAAGAAATTTTTTCAAAACTTGCAATAGATCGGAATTGTAGAAAAAATACTAAAAGTTGCATTTTACAACTTTTTTATGTGTGTGTGGGTCTATATCGAAAATTTTAAAAATACGTTCTGTAGCTCTGTGTCAATGAAACATATTCTGAAAATTTCGTCAAAATCGTTACAAACGTTTAAAGATGGTAGAAATTGCAGATTTTCACGATTTTCGATCTCTAATGCAATAAATCTAAGGATTGTCACATCTTCCAATGCCTGTCGTTTTTTCCCACATAAACCGATTTCGATGATATTTCCCACAATGCATATAATCGACACGGATCTACAAAACATATTTTTTAAATTTTCGATATAGGCCCACATTAAAAAGTTGTAAAACGCAACTTTTAGTATTTTTTCTACAAATCCGACCATGACAATTTTTGAAAAAATTTCTTTTCACATCCTGTAGTAAACTAATGGCTCTAGCTTCCCAAAAAGGTTCAAATCTTATAGTAGAATATTAAAAAAGTTATCGTCTTTTTTAGAGCGTCCGCATATTATTTCGCGAGTCACTGAAATATGAATATAATGTATATTCATTATACATGGAAATTAGAGATCATGGTTTTGGACATGTATTGAGGATACACGCATCCACGTGTACTAATATACAGTGGGACAGTGGGTATACAAAGTATTCGTACACCTTTAAAAAAAAAAAAAATAGTATAAATTTTCAAAATTGGACCCAACAGCTTGAGTTTTTTTGACACATTATAAGGATTAGTTTACTAGCTACAACGTAAATAATTTTTCTTTATTATTATTGGTCGCAATTGCGAAGGTAAAAGTAATGGTAACGATTTTTAAATTTTTTACCTGTGCCCGTAATGAAAATTTAGAAGGCGCCTTTGGTAAGTCTAAGTAAGTTATTATACATATACAAAGTTTCATCGAAATCGATCTAGGATGTTATGGAATGTAATTGATTGAAAAAAATAGAAAAATTTTAAGAATCTGCGATTTAACCCTCGGAGTACCGAGGCACAGCGGTCCGTGCCAGGGTCAATTCTTATCCCCACACTCCACACATATATTCACAAATATATACATTGACATTGTGAGTCACAATTTGTGACATACTATCGGTCGAGCTCCCCACCATAATTCACGCAACGCACACAGCGAAAAGACTCCTCTTGCCTCTGTGCCGTCCCGCATACCTACCATCAGCGGCTACGTCACATTTCGTCAATGTGTGCGGCATCGCTCTCGAGGAGCGCGCTGCGATGGGTCAAAAATGACTCCGTCACGGTCTTCGGAGGGTTACATGAATCGCAAACCCCAAATTCAAAGATTTTTACATCTTACAATGCCCATGGCTTATTTATGCATTAACCGATTTCAATGAAACTTTATACATGTATATAACTTACTTAGATTTACAAAATAGGTGTTTCAAATTTTCATTACACGCACAGATAAAAAACTAAAAAATCGTGTCCTCCGCAACTGCGACCAATAACAATTTTTTAAAAATTATTTGCACATTAGCTAGAAAACTAATGCTTCCAACGTTTCAAAACAACTCAAGCTTCTGGATCCAATTTTGAACAAGTTATTCGTTTTTAAAAGGTATACGAATACTTTGTACACCCACTGCATATCCATATTTTAATCCGTGTACAGTAAACGCTCCTTTACTGTCCAATAGCCAATGTATATTGTTAAAACTATACTCAAAACATGTTTATTAAAATATGTTTACTATACTAATTACTTTAACATGACTTTTACTGTATTGACCGAAAATACGTATTTTAATTCTTGCAAATTACTATTTGAAAGGGTATTTAATTTAATACATAAATATATTGAAAGTTTATTAAAGCTGAATACATGTAGAGAAATGCACTGAACAAATACTAACACATTCTGAAAACGAAAGAGAACTCTCAAGATCCCAATTACGATTGATGTGACTTTCTTTTCATTTTTGACTATATAAATAAAATCACATCTTTGATATTCCATGAAGAATGAAATTCATATTCGCTCATACATATAGCGAAATTTTATTCTATATTGCTAAACAATGAAATGTGTTCTTCAATTTTGTATGATAACTTTTTGTTACTAATCATAAATTATGCAGGGTTTCTAAAGTATATATGAGATTTTTAAACCAAAAATGTTAAAAACTTACCATAAGGAGTGAAATAATCGTCAAAATAAACAAAATGACAAATACTAGTCAAACAAATAATACTAAACAAGAGACAATAACTACCAAATGTAATAACAATCAAACACAACAGTTAAACAATAACAATTGAATGCAGTAACAATCAAAGTGCAGGTTTATGAATACCAACAGAAACGTTCTGCTCGGATAAGCGTAAGGCTGTTAAAAAGAAACGAAAACTCCCATGGACGCAGGCAAACGCAACATTTGTTCTCATATCTGACTAATGTGATGTCGCCAATCAAACCCAGCACCATCCTAGAGAATATGAACTATTATTATAAGATGCATCACCGCGCATATTCGAATATCAGAATAAACCGAACACTGTTTAATTGTAATCTCACAGATGCGTAGTTAGAAACATCGCGACTACCAGTTAGAAGGTCACTCGAGTAGGGAAAATAGGTAAAAAGAGGAATAAACCAGCGGAAAACACTCAAAAGGGATTAGGCCCCTTTTCTGAGGACAGCGAAGGACAATAGACCCAAGGACAACTCTCCAAGAAATCCGACAGTTTTCGAGGCAAGCGCGCGCCAATCAGCGAAGCGCCTTCACCCAGCGACACGAGGAGCACTCTCCAAGGTCCGGCCTCCCAAACGGTTGTTATAAAAAGTCGTCCAAAACTAAATAAACGGCAGAATTGAGTTAACCTCTTAATAGCGCACGTCGTTACTTTCTTTGATACCTTACCCGACCACGAAACTATCGTCCGCGTTCGTTACCAAAGCCGCGTTTGAAAGTTTTAATACTTTAGTATTTTAAGGCGTTTGAATCCTCGAAATATCAATAATATAGCAGCTCGTGCCATCTAGAAGCAAGTCCTGCGACTATTTAACTAGATAGAAACATCACACTAGATAAGACTTCAATGTAAACTTTCAGTGTAATTTAGAGTCCATATTCGCCCATTTAACACTAGAACTACCATAACAGTCAAAATGATTGGTTTTACAATTTCATTTTTAAATTCTTACTTTATGTTATATTTTTTTCCGCTGATGATGTTGTTACGTATGCGGACGCGATCGTTGGTAACTTTTAACCTTTCCGGAGATATGTGTCGAAACAGACGGCCTATTCAAGAACAGGCGGCCTATTCAAAAACAGAGTTTATTTGGAATCGATAAAGATTAGGGCACTTGCAGACGATGCAGCAAGTTGCATGATTTCCAAGAAACCCAGTTAATCAGCAGTCCCCACCCTCGTCTAGGCCAAATGGGCGGTATAAAAGGTCATAGATTCTCTTAATTTTCGTGCATTGATCTTAGAAGTTTCACGTTGTACACGTCTAGCTACGTTACGATTTCTCTCAAAGGAAGATCGGGTAGAAGTTCCCCACCAAGCATTACTATATTTTTAACGGTACGTACCCCATCACGGGATCTTGTAGTGGATCGCCTCCGCATTTCTCGATGCGTCAAAATTGAGAATATTAGTCCGTGACACCGCGACATTTCTACACTTGTAGCATATATAGAAAATTCGAGTAGGAAAAAGAAACATAAACGCGGAGCAAGAAGCTTCTAGAAGCTTCTCGGAGGAAGCTTGTAGGCGACCACGCGGGGCAGCGACGCGAGGGGAGCACACGAAAAGCCGAATCGCGCTTAACAACCCGGTTGTTGATTTTCGCGGCCGCGGATAGCAACGAACGGATATAAATTGCAGGTTCGCAGAGGGATTCGGCCTATTTGCTATTCCGAGAGAGAGGACGAAGTAAGGACCACGGCCGCTCTCGGTTAGTAGTATACCTACTCGTACTAGTATCCTACCTCCGGCAGGAGAGAACGGCGATAATACCCGGTCGCCTGTCGGGAGGATGGGAGAGTACAGGAGACTGTTCCTGGCCGCTCGTTTCGACAAGGAGAGTACAGCGATAATATCCGGACGCCTGTCGAATGAGAGAGGACAGAGCACCTCCTGGACGCCCAGGACCCCGGCAGGAGAGAACGGCGATAATACCCGGACGTCTGTCGAACGAGAGAGGACAGAGCACCTCCTGGACGCCTGTTAAC
This sequence comes from Lasioglossum marginatum, assembly GCA_028455795.1. Classification (NCBI taxonomy): domain Eukaryota; kingdom Metazoa; phylum Arthropoda; class Insecta; order Hymenoptera; family Halictidae; genus Lasioglossum; species Lasioglossum marginatum. The sequence continues at coordinate 134,913 of CM052249.1, forward strand.
ACGGAACCTAGCTAGAGTATACGTGTTGAATTTTGAGAAAGAGAGAGAACGATTGTGTTTTATAATTCAAACGTTTGAATTTTATTTACAACCATTCAGTATTTCTTCTAAAATAGCCGATCACAATCATATGTATTCGAAATTGACGAGAAATCAAATCTTTGTTATTAATAAATATATGAGAAAATGTGTCAAACGAAAGTTGTATTGTATATATAATGCTAAAAAAAAGTTTTTTTGAAATCCAATTTTCGAAATTTCAAAATTGCGGAATCTTTAATCTTTTTTTTACGATGACCTTGTACTTTATTTGGATATGTTTATAGAGCATGAAAAGACAAATTCAATGATATATAGGAATGTATATTTACGATGTACTATAATGGAAAAAATCAAGTTTCAAAAAAAAACATGGTAATAAAAAATTTTCAAGCGCTCTGCGGGTTCTTATTGTCCGATCGAGCTGAAATTTCTCACATATCATTTTTTCACCAAGTGTCATATTTTAGGAGGGTAAGACCAAAAAAATTCGAAAGTTGAAAAATTAGGACCATCCTATAGTGTGTACATTTCCTACCCAAAATCTCTCAAACCTAAATTACCCTCGGGTTCCGCATAGCTGCCAAAACCCTCGGCTCGTAACAATGTGATGACTTTTGCAGCGATAATTAAGGGTGTAATATAATAAATATTTTTGTTTAATTTATTCAGAATCAAAATAATTTTGTATCATGACCAGTCATTTTGACTGGTACTTTTCAAAAGTATCCTATCATCTGTTTGCCGATCCCGAAATCGTTTGTTAGATATATTTTTATCACTAAAACTACCGAGCCTTAACAGTAACTGGTACATGTTCCCTTATAAAGATGACAAGATTGATTTTATTTAGACTTTATGTGTGGCCCCTACTGTAATACATGCTCTACTAAAGATATCTATACATTCCTTATGAAATCATTTATATTATTTCAATAATTGTAAAATAAAAAATCTGGAACCGGTCATTTTGACCGGTGCGGTGGTGGTAGGTTTAATGTTAGATAGATTTATCGATGTTTTGTTATGAAATTGTATCGCACGGAACGTCTTATTCTGGCGCTACAACATAAACATAAACACAGCTGCGATGTAACGTAAGTTACGTGAGGGTTTTTAAAAGTTAATTTTAAATAGAGATAATTATTTTACAAAGTTTGACAAGAAAAATATAATCCACATAATCAAATTATGCATTACTAATTAACTATAATTAAATTAAAAGTATATTATTTTAATGAGACAATAAATTTGTTAACAAATTTGTTAACAAATGTTTGGTAATTATAAAAATTTAGTACAAACGAGAACACGTGTAACGTATTTAGTATTTATTTATGTATTTAAGTATACTTACTTCATATTAGGGGATATAGAAGGATATGATTAAATAAAGAAAAAATGACGTAATCACAAAAATTGTTAACAAAATTGTTAACAACTCATTAGAATAATATACTTTTAATTTAATTATAGTTAATTAGTAATGCATAATTTGATTATGCGGATTACATTTTTCTTGTCAAACTTTGTAAAATAATTATCTCTATTCTTTACATACAATAAATATTAATATCATTACGCTACGTGCATTTAGTTGAAATTTTTTAATTCACACATATATAATTTATACATAATATATATGCATGTATGTTCGTAATAATATGTAGCGCTTGTGGGATTCATCGTATGCATAGTATGTATACATAGATTGTATACCTATATAGATATAGATATAATGTATAACGTTTAAAGATGGTAAAAATTGCAGATTTTCACGATTTTCGGCCTACAACTGCAGTAAATCAAAGGATTCTTACATCTTTCAATGCCTGTCGTTTTTTTCCCGCATCAACCGATTTCGATGAAACTTTCACAGTGCATATGATTGACACAGATCTACAAAATGTATTTTTTAAATTTTCAATATAGGCACTAGCTTCCCAAAAAAAGTTCAAATCGTACAACATTAAAAAAGTTATCGTCTTTTCAAGAGTGTTTGAATATTAGTGGGAATCACTGTATACATATAGTAATAATGAGATTATAGACAAAGAAAATGTTCAGGAGTCCTCGGAAAGTGAAGTAGAAAATATTTTGAATTTACCTGAAAGAAGACGTGCTTGTATGCCTTCAAGTTCTGAAGATGAAAATGAAAGTATACAAGAGAGAGAGAGAGAGAGAGAGAGAGAGAGATCATCAAAATGATTTTTCGTAGACGGAACCAGTTGGAAAAATACATATAAAAGAAGGGTTTACTGCTGCAAGATTACCACTATATAATATTTTCAAAGACATTTTCTGCCCCATATTCTTTTTGTAAGATAGTAATAAATCAATAAATATACAAATATTCTCTCGTATTACGTGTTCATAAAGACCAGTCATTTTAACTGATTTTGGTAGAAATAGCTTCGTCTTAACAGTTAGTAGTTTTAGTGTTAATAAAGTTTTACTCTATGGAACATTGATAAGTACTGAAAAGTTCTTCGATTTTGTATGATTATTAACCATGATAAATTATATGTATAATATTTAAAAACTAAACATAAAGGATTGAATAATCACTAATATACAGGGTGGAAATTATAAAGCGTTACAATCGAAAATCTCCAAAAATATTAATTATACGCAAAAATGTTTCAGAGTTGTTCAATACCGAGGGGGACATCATGTGGTGGAACTTTTATTTTTCCCGGTGGACACACCAAGGTGAGATGAAGGTCAACTTTCTTTTTTTAAATGGAATGATACGTTTTTCAATCCACCATCAAATAGTGCGTTTCAAGACGAATTCAACGACCTATGACTAAAGGTCATTCAAGGTCAAACTTGCAGGGAAATGTAGAAAAGGTGTGATCGCTTTATTTGTATTTTACTTCGTGCCTTCGAACTTTCACACTAAAACGAGGACTGTCACACCAAAAACTTCACTACAAGATTGACCTTGAGTGACCTTGAGTCATAGGTCGTTGAATTCGTCTTGAAACGCACTATATGATGGTGGATATCATTCCATTTAAAAAAAGAAAGTTAACCTTCATCTCACCTTGGTGTGTCCACCGGGAAAAATAAAAGTTTCACCACATGATGTCCCCCTCGGTATTAAACAACTTTTATCTGAAACATTTTTGCGTATAATCAATATTTTCGGAGATTTTCGACTGTAACGCTTTATAATTTCCACCTTGTATATATATATATATATATATATATATATATATATATATATATATATAAATACAATAACAATTAAAGTTCAAATACACACACTTTTATTCGGGTACAGGGTACATTATCACTGACGATTAATGAAGTTTCATCATTTGTATAGGTAGAAGAGCTTCAGGCATATTTTTCTTATCTGAATGCGATGAAAATTTCAAAACAGTGGTGATTCTGGCTTACGGAGGCATCGCTTTCAATGTAGGAGTAAATACGCAATTTTTAAAAAATTTTCAATTTCGGAGTTAAATTCCCCTAAATAAACTGTGAATTTTTGTCCAAATAAAAATGTTCTGCATTAAAATTTAAAAAATTACGATGTTACACACTGGAACGAAATAAATATTATATTCAGTTGTCTCTTAATTATAATGTAGCGAAATATGCCAAACTTTACTAATCCATTCATTTAGTACACCGAATGAAAATTGCAGTTTAGGTATTGCTATCGATTTAATAAAGCAGTTGTACATTGCCCTTTTATTGGATTGAGTAATCCATGTTATATTATTTTTAGTATTATGTTTCATTAAATAATATTTAATATTGTTACATAAAGTGGAACATTTGGGGAAGGGTAATCTGGCCTCCAGTTATTTCTTCTAATATACAGGGTGTGTCGTTTATCTGAATACGAAAATATCTCGTGACGCACTGAAGTTACGAAAAAAATTTGTTTACAAAAATTGTTGTAATATGAAGGGAACAACCATATGGTGTAATTTTTTCAGGACTCGAAGGGGAGGCGGGTTTCAATGTCAAATTAGTTTTTTTAAATGGAACCATGTATTTTTTTATCATAACACGACAGCATTTTCCGAGACGAATTCAACGACATACCACATTATGTTATTTACTGTTACAAAACATTAGAAATTATATTATATATGTATATGTATAAACAAAAAGATAATAAGAAAAAATTGTGTATTATACATATATACAGGGTGGGGCAATAACTATGTCCACTTTGAATATTGCCGTTATTTGTAATAATATGAAAAAATGTTGTATACAAAACTTACACGGTATAGAGGGGGGCATATTGTGACACAAACATTTTCTGCGTGGCTAGAGGCATAGAGGAGATTTCAAGGTCACCTTGACTTTTTTAAATGGAATGTCCTATATTTTACACCATAGATCGATAGAGTATCAAATTCTGAGTATAAAAATGTTGACCTTCATATGTCCTAAACCTAATAGTTAACGAGATATTATCCAAAGAAGAAAGAAAATTATTTCGATAATATGTCGTTAACTATTACATTTAGGACACATGGTGGTCAATACATTTTTACTCAGAATTCGATAGGATAATAATCAAGGTGACCTTGAAATCTCCTCTATACCTAGACCCACGCAGAAAATGTTTGTCACAATATGCCGCCCTCTATACCGTATAAGTTTTGTGTATAACATTTTTCCATATTATTGGAAATAACGGCAATATTCAAAGTGGACTTTGTTATTGCCCCACCCTGTATACAAAACTTATACGGTATAGAGGGGGGCATATTGTGACATAAACATTTTCTGCGTGGGTGTAGGTATAG